>JBBMKE010351589.1:0-13199 GCA_037834125.1 Lippia alba | reverse complement strand
ATCTAATATTGTACATCAATAATGTTGCATTACAAAATGTAGACAAACCCATCTAATCAAATGATTATAAATTACTACAACTAATTCCAACCATAGATCTGCATTTTCGAGATAAAAAAGAAATATATAAGTAGTTGAAATTATAAAAAATTACAAAGGTATTAACACTAAGTTAATGTTATTACTTTGTGATAGCTCTGCAAGCACATTTATATTCCTCGACATCCATGCACCACTACCGGTAACGGAACTTGAAATACTATAATTGAATAAGTTTAGTTAGAAAAATATATACACATATATACATGGAAATACAAATATGTTTCATTAGATTATACCACATCAATGTCTGCATCGTTATCACTCCGGGTGTATTCATTGATAAAGAAAACAATTAGAATATATCATTTGTATAGTCTCCAAAATTATTTGCACACAAAATTATAATTATGCTCACATACTTATGTGTTCGTTGAATCCGCAATACCCGTAAAATCTATCTTCCTAAATCCCTTTCATTTATAGAAGTAAACATCTTCCAACCAGGACTGAGTATCTGCAATTTCGAAGGCTACAAAAACACAACATACGTTATAGATTGTCATAGTTACAAACTTATAGTTAAGGATTTAACAATTTGACGACATAAAATTCTTGATTATATATTTACCCTTTCAGAAGTGATTTGATTTTGAGATTCCTTCCACATACACCAAACTTCCATTTGTTCATTTAATTCGGCATTAGCCAAGTCAATATCAATATTCATTGGTCTGAAGGAAAAATATCTACATGCAAAAACAAAGTAAATATATCACTTTTACTTTAGACAACTTTAAAATGGCAAGTAACTGATGTTTTACTCTAAAAGTAAAAAATTAATTAAATAATGTAGTCAAAATAGAAAAAGAATATGTATATAGATGTTTTGGAATATGTACATTTTTTCACATGGAGGAGGTTGTATGATTCACTGTTCGGATGTTAGTAAAACATCCCGATACACTACATTTCTAGTGTACACGCCCGATCGTCGCTCTTGTTTCCCATCCCTTACCAAAATTTTGGTTGTTTGCCGAGAAACTCCTCTAGATAGTGCAACATACAATTGCCCGTGACTGAAGACATGATTACGCAAATATATACCAATGTGTGGAACTGTTTGACCTTGAGATTTATTTATGGTTAGAGCAAAACTCAGTCTTATTGGAAATTGCGCACGTGTCATGACAAATGGTAATCCAAAATTTTCTTCAGTTTTCAAAGGCATTCGATGTAGAAAGTATCGTGTGCCTTGATGCGGGCCGGTCATTATTTCAGCATCGATGAAGTTTCTAGCAAGATTGTGACATATTAATCGAGTTCCATTACAAAGTCTAAGCTCAGGAGCAACATTTCTCAGAAGCATAATAGGGGAATTTTGTGTGGTGGCAAACCACTCGGACTAAGGGAGTTCAAAAACTCATCTGAGAAGAGATTATTATTATCACCATCAACTGAATCCCAAGATGTGTATACCTTCTCTTCACCCGGGAATTTGTCAATCAACATCTCATTGATCTTGTCCACATCCATATTTCTCGGGATTATAATTACTCTTCCTACCATGTAACTGGCATCATTTGCATGATCAATTATATTTGGAAAAATAAAATCGATCAAATCATAAAAAGAATGCTCATCTTCCCATGGTATCCCATTGATTGAGGTAATTTTATGAAATTACAGTTAATTGAATGTTCTGTACCATTGCCTATACCCAAAAGAAATTGTGAGTACTCAAAATCACGCTCGGATCGCATAATTTATTGTAGACGTAAAATCTGAACACCATCTCAAAATGTTGATCTTGAAATACTTGATGATATTTGTTGACCGATTGATCCTCCTTTAAAAATTGGCAATACTTGTCTGAAATCTCCACCCATAATCATACCCTTACCACCAAATGGCACGTCATTCTCTGTGATATCTCTGAAAGTCCTATCAACAACCTCAAAAGTATAATGGTTAGCCATTGGTGCTTCGTCCCACACTATAGCTTTAGCACGCCTAATTAGTTCTGTAAGATCAGTATGCTTTTTAAGCTTGCAATAGGTCACAGCTGATGGTTTTAGTGGAATATTAAATCATCAATGTGCAGTTCTTCCACCGGGTAATAAAGTTGTTGTTATTCCAGATGTTGTTGTTGCAATAACAATGTGACCACTTTTTCCCAAATGAGCTAATAAAGCTCGATACAGGAATGTCTTTCCAGATCCCCCGGGCCCATCTATGAAAAAGATTCCAAATTGATTTTGTAATACACTTCTCATGATATTATCAAATGCCAATTTTTGGTGGTCATTTAATTTTTCGACATAGTGCAAATTTTCTTCCGGTATTTCAACAGAGAGTCTTCTTCGATTATCATTGGGAGCGGATTATCACTCACAAAATCATCGCTAATTGAAGGTAAATCAAAATCTGAAAGATCTTTATCGTAAAAATGCAATAGTCTTCTTAAAGTCAGCAACAATCTGTTGATTATCGTGTGAGGGTTTGCAAAACTTGATCTAGCATAATCTTCAAGCATTTACGGATAAAATTCATCCCACAGTTGTCGAACCCCAATTGGTTCACATGAGACCAAAATTGAAACAAACAATCTTCTTAACGAAGACGACATCTTAACGAAACATGTTTCTTGCAAGCATTGGCGTACATAGTCATCTTCTTCAAGAAGTCCCCGCTTTAAAGCAGACTCTTTGAATGTGTTGTACGTTATTCCATTTGCAATAAGTAATTCCTCAAAAGATCATGGACGTCGCACATGATTATGAAGTATGCGTTCATAAAATCTTTCTCCTTCAGAAGGCGACACAATATATATCCTTCCAATAACTCTATTTTTGCTCGTGCGTGGAATCCACTCCTTTTGTGCTGGAACCCATCTGTAGTGTTCTACAAATTCTTGATACAAATACTTTCCAGTCAAGGCAGGATCACAATTCATCTTGAAAAACTCAGTTAGCATAGTCTTTGAATTATTTTCATTTTCCAAGATATCTTGTACACTTTGTGATGCACGGAAGTTAATTGGTTGCTGATTTGGTAGATGTATTTGCAGTCCTATTACTGAAGGATACATCCTATACATAATAAATTCGTATATTCGCCAAAATGCTTCTGGTGCATAAATCCATCTACCATCTACAAATTGTTGAATTTCATCATGCATTTCTCTACGCAACTCCATAGATGCTCGATCTGAACCCTTGTGGATGTATTTATATATGTACTTCACACCTTTCATTCCTCCACAAACTTCAACATTAATATGACAATCATACTTCAAAAGAAGCCATGGATTGTAAGGAACAACCCATCCATTGTCGACCACCGTCTCAAACGTGTTATTTAGTGGAACTGACATACCCTCTCGTCTTCTATACAATGGATAAGAATCATTTTCCCGTGCAGTGTGCGTTATAAATGGCTTTGGGAACCTTTTTTTGTATTTACCTTCTTTCATGCACACACTTTGTCGATTATGATCACCACATGGTCCGTGAATCATATGTTTCAAAACAGCTTCATACAACTCAGGTTCTTCGTCTTTATTAGGTATTTCAGCCCATACGACACTGTCAAAATCTTCAAGTGCGGCAAACCTCATTTTTTGATACTCAATGACATATGAGTAAGCACGAACTTTTCCCAGAACTCTTCTATCCACTATATCTTTCTTAAATTCTTCAAACTTTGCTCTGAATATACGTGATAGCAAGTCTGGACGATCCTGAGGAATTTGTCCTAACTTGAGCTCATTTTTTATCTCAATCCAATTCGGATTGCAAGTCATGGTGATCATCAAGTCAGGCTTTCCAAACGTCTGCACTAAAGCCATCGCATCTTGATAGCGTTGGTACATATCACGCGGGCCACCTGTGAAAGATGATGGAAGTACTATTCTCTGCCCAATATTTCCTAGAAAATAATATTTTCATTATTAATATCTAAAGAAAATAATATTGTGCACAGTTTAAAATGAGGACTTTTTATATACCTGCATTATTTTCTCCACCATCTAAACAATCTTGGATACCCTGATATAGTTCAGAACGAATATTTCGTTGGTGTTGGCGTATCCATCTCAGTTTATGAGTTTCAATTTTCACATAATTATCCACCACGTATTGCTGCAACAATCGACCTCCATAAAGTAAAAGTGATTGGTCGTTTTCTCGAATCTGAAAAGGAATTCTTTAGAATCGTTTAACTACATAATTTATTTAATAACTTGCCTTTTCCTTTATTAAGCTAAGATGTATACTAATGTTTATTTAGAAGATAGACACTTGGAAATATTACCTGAAGCATATAAGCGCAGAAGTCTCGACATGTTAAGCGTCTTCCATCAATAGTACGTGTATTGATGTCCCAACCATACGTGCCATAAGGAAGGAGTATAGGATATTGTAAAGGATCATAATACCCAACAACATCTTGGATGTTCATAAGACGTCCATCCAAAGATTGGATAACAATATCCCTATTATTCAAATTCTGAATATCCTCATTGTCGACTATCACAGCAGCAACTTGCGATGTCGTCGGAAGGCTGTACTGATGTTGGTTAGATGACTGTTGTTTAAGGATAAGCCGACATTCGGGTATATCAGCACGTTTACCCAGCTGTCTGAAGACACGGACGAATGGGTTACACTCATCGAGTATTTTTTGCAACTTCATGAGTAAATTTCGATCCAATTCTTGATTCTCTAAAAGACGATTATCTATTTCATGATCGGAATCTACTATCCAAACTTGCAGATATCTGGGTCTATGATGGGGACTTGGAAGGAAGCTTCCGATACGATGATAAATTGTCCTGTGAGCACGAAATGTATATAATTCTTGGCCGCCTTGCATGAGATCTTCGTCTATGTGAACACCAATGGATGTGAATGACAACACATGATTGTAAGCTCGAATATACTGTCTAAAATGCCTTCCTTCTGAAGTTTGTGCAATAAATATTTCACGTAATGCAGCTGGTGCCGGTATTGGTTCCAATGATACTCTTCCATTTCGACAACAAAGCTGCGATGTTTCTCCATTAAATAATTTAGCACCACAATACGTGCATAATTTTGGCATAGATAATATATATCTTGAGTATCTCATGTTTTTTGTGAAATTTCTCGCCGCCTTATGATATCGATGTGGACGAAATGAATAATGTTGGTGACTAACTCCTCTATTTACTTCACCAACATTATTGACGGATGACTCGAGAAAATATTGCTGATTGAGTTCGCAATTTCCTAATTAAAAAAATTATTTTGTTAATTTTTTTGTGTATGTAAGATGGTATCATAGGAATTGACAAATTTGTGGTCCTGATAATTGATCTTACGGTTAGTGGTATTTTTGTGCAATAAAGAATCAGTAAAATTATTATTTTCATGAAATATACATTTTAGCTATAATTTGTTGCTTAATTTTATTATTGACTCTATATAGAATCAAGGAATGTTTTTAAACTTGGTCGAACTCATCACTAATTGAATGAATGTTAATAAATTAAATTTGCATAAAATTCGTATATAAATTATCATTTTAGAGTTATTAATTATATTATACTAGAATATCACTAATTCGAACACGTATTTTGCTAGATAGCTCAAGAATGTAAGCATGTTATTTCTAAAATAAGTTGATTAATTTTATTTGATTTTTCTATTTTTATATCATTTCCTTTTAAATTGTTTATAGAGTTGTTTCGCATAGTAAATAATTAGGCCAGAGTTCTTATATCATTCTTTTGTAAACTTAATAAAATAAAATATATTAATATATTCATGTGAATAATTAATTTTCTAATATTTAAAAATGAATATTACATAGGTATGTAAATTAATTTATGGTAGAATATTTGAATATATTGTTCATATCTAATATGAAACTATGAATGTTACAAATAAAATAATGTCTATATCTATACTATCCGTATTATATAACAATTCTATACTATTATATTAAGGGAGAGGGTTAAGTTTGATCTCTTGGACTCTTAATTTCTCTTAATTTTTCTATTTTCTTTGATTTTAGAAAAGAAACTCACCTACATACAGCAAATTGTTCTAAAAAAATACCCATTGAGAATTATTTATTTGAAATAAGATAATATATATTATATCAATACTATATTATTAAGCCAGAGGGCCAAGTTTGGTCTCTTGGACTCTAGAGTTCTTTTTAATTTTGTTTTAATTATTTTTAAAAAAATATTAAAGTACAAAATTTATTGATTTCAAACATATAAAATACTAAATCTTAATTTTTATTTGTTTACAATCTTAATTTTTTGTTTGCACACGCATTTGAGTGTACAGAGTTGCTAGTTTTAATAAATCGTTTGATTTTTATTTTTATTGTTATATGATAATAAACCATTTGATTATCTCGTTCGATTATATGTTGATAATAAACTGTTACTATATTATTTTAGTGATATGTCGCTTTATTATTTGATGTCCCTCAAGAAATTGCATTGTAATCTCTAAATTTAGCTCTAGAAAAAAGTTTTTTGGGACTATCTATTTTTATTTATTATCTCGTTTGATTTAAAAAAAAATCAAACACATAAAATACTATGTTGATATCTAATCTATACTCTATTATTAGGGGCGATATCCAATTGTGTTCTCTTGGATTGTTTTTTTTAAATTTATTTATTTTACTAATTTAACCACACGGAGAATGCGTTTTAGTCTGTCACTTATTTATTAACTTCACTTTTCTCACACCTTAAAATTTTGTATTCTTTTTATTTTTTCTTTTTATTAAGAAATGGAGAGTCCAAGAGATCAAACTTGGCCCTCTCGCTTAATAATATAGTACTAGTAACTTTGCACACCCTACATGTGTGCAAATAAAAAAAATATATTTTTCTTTAATTATTATAATATAATTATAAATTTATAATAAATAAATGGATAAATAAAATAAGATATTATCTAATTAATGTAGAAATTAAAAAATATAAAAAAATGAAAAAAGAGAAATACAATAGAGAAATTGGAATAAGGTGAGAGAAAAAAAATCAAGAGATAAATATTAACACGTTGTGGGAACTGTAGAAATAGAGAGTCCAAGAGACCAAAACGGTTTCTACTTGGCTCTCACGCTTAATATAATAGTATAGATTAAGAGACAATTCTGAATAATATCTTATTTCTTAATTAATATATAAATATGATTGTATAATATTTAGGGTTTATGTATATTTTCATTCATCAATATAATATTTTAATAAATATTTTTTTTTATCAAACTAAAAAAAATACTTTAATATTGACCGCTTATTAGAATATTATATATTTTTTTATTTTTCTATCCTAATTCTTGTATTAAAATTATTTCAATAATTATGTTATTCTATAAAAATTTTTTATATTTTTTTGATTTTATAATCTTAAAATATATTTTATTATTTATTATAAAAATAAAATTCATATTATTTTTTTAGAATTTTATAAGGATAACTTATATGATATTTTTTCTGATATTTAATACATATAGATATGTATTTGTTAAGATAAAAGAAAAAGAACTATTATATTAACACTTAACTTGAGATGGGACTAAAAGTGATCTTTTTTTATGTTTTGGGACTAAAAGTGTCGAAAAAATAAACCGGTGGTGTAATACCCCACCCCAAATACTTGTTTTTGAAGCCTGAGAGTTCATTTATTTTGGTTGAAAAGAGGTGGGTGGCTAATTAATATGGCCTTTTCCCATCTTTACTTTGAAGGTGAAGACTTTCCCTCATAATCTCGGAGCCCTGGTACGGAAAAGGAAATGGAGTGGCTATCTTCTCACTTGAAAATGTTGTGGTTATATAACCCGTGCTAAGTGGATAGCGTGAATTTACAAAAATATCCTTGGAATTGCATGGAAAATGACAAAGGTGTCCTCCATTTACTGTAGCCAAAAAATGGGAAGGGTTTCCATGAAATCAGTCCTCCTCTCCCGCCATAGTTGATGCCACCTCCTCTGATTTTGTTTCATTATATTTCCCTTATATGTAATCGACAATAGAATGGTTGGGTGAAGGGTTGCGTCTCGAAAATTATTACGGTAAGTTTTCATGGTTGTTAGGGTTTATGTAATGAAATCTCACCCCTCTAGCTTCTTTAACCCCCAGAATCTCTGTCAGCTCAACCGGAATCATATCCTTCAAACCCTTAATGTAACAAAACTCCTTAGCCATGTTCTCTTCAACAAAGCCTCGACCAAAGCCTCCTTATTGAACAAATTCCCCAATTTATCAAGAACAACCGGGTGCCTCAGCGGCTCGTTCGACAAACTGCAGTTAATCCACTTAGAAAGCCGCATTTCATTCAGGTCCACCTTATTGGGCTTCTTCACGGCGTACATATTTAGGTAACAGTCCCGCGACTCCGCCTCCGTGGCGCCGCCACCGCCGCCGTCACCGTGGAGCCGGAGGTGGAGTGTTAGGGTGGAGAGAGGGGCGACTATGGCATTTTCCGCGATGGGAGTGGAATCGGGGAGGGGTTTTCCATTGAGGGTGAAGAAGACGGAACCGTAAGGGACCGAATTCGTGGGTAAAAGGGAGGATTTGAGGTGGTGGAGAGTGTAATTAGGGTTCGGGATTTGGAAAATTAGGGTATGAGAAGGGATTCGAAGATTGGGTGATTGCACGAAAATCTGGAAATTTCTTGATGTGGGTTTCATGATTACGGATTAATATTGCAGAAAATCTTGGGAAAATTTTGAGAATCGAATCATGTGTAAGCTGGAAGATGATCGAGGAAGAAGGAAGAATATGTGTATATATGAGTCTCTGCTTTGTTGCACTTGCGTAAAATGAGAAGAAAAGGGGAGGAGTGGGCCTACTATTTGACTTCTTCATATCATTTATCTAAAAGGGTAGAAAGGTAATATTAGCCTAGCCCAATGTGTTAAAAAATGCAAAGTAAAGAAAAGGTTGTACAACCCACAAACTAACCCAAAAAATAATGAAGTAAATGGACCATTGGTAATGGAAATAATCTAAGTTAGCCCAAATCCTAAACAATTGTTAATGGATTGGCCTCCCGGAAAGTAAATGAAGCCTGAGTGTTAAACAGAGTCAAGCTAAAAGTATGATTTAAAACTAATAATAGGCTTCAAAGAAATATTTTTCATAATAATATAATAAATGTGCATAATATCATAATCTTATTATTTAAGATCACTTGTTTTATTTTTATTTACACAAAAATTCTATTTTACAATCATATGCATCCAAATGATATTCATAATTTATTCAAAAGTTTATTTTCCACTTTATTCGGCCTACATAGTTCGTATCCATTTTTCCCTTTTCACTGAGGAGCAACCAAAAGAGAAATAACAAGGGTGAGTCCAAATGGCTCAATGAAGTGAACGAGAGATACGAATTTGAACAAAATATCAAGAAATGTGCCGAAAGGTATAAGAATGTTGCAGATATTAAGATTTTCATAAATGAACAAAACGAGCAAGGGTCCCCTTATATCGCTTTTTTCTCGGGCGCGACCCCGAGCACATATCACACACATATATCGACCTGCAGGCTTCCGCGTGGTCTTTCCATGGGTACTCCCCAGTGAAATCAAAAGCCCTATAGGAACTTTCCATAGTCGTGACACACATCACATATTCTCTTTTAGAGTTGGGTTAACGGATCAAAAAGTCCAATAGATTTCTCAACAATTAATCAAACAAATCACATGTCAATTAATCAAAATTGAGCCAAAAATGATGAAGTCAAGTTCACCGGATCTCAAAAGGAAATATCAAGAAATTGACAAATAATCTTATAAAACTAAATGAGTGGTACATCAAACTTTGCTCCTCAGAAAGAGAATAAAGAACCCTAACCTTATCTCCAAATTTAGTGTTAGTTGGTTCAAGCGATTCTTCTCCAAGGTTTCAAACTTAAACCTCTCTATAAACTTCTTTTTTATCTTCTAGAATCTCTTTCTAAAATTCGAAAGTACGATAATGTTTGTCTTGAAAGTATGAGCCGGAACGATACATAATTTGATTAGGTTTTACAAAAGCTTTTTGAGATGAGAGGATAGCATACATATAATGTGTCTGTGTATAACTAATTTGAAACTTTTTTCTAATCCCTCCCCCCCTTTTTTTTGTTATATTCATATAACGAGATGTGTATATGTAAGACTTATTGAGCATTTAATTCCCATGATGAGTCAAAGCCTAACAATTCTAAATTAAGGCCACCTTGCCTAGTGAGAGCCTCTTAAATCAAATTTTGCCTAGAATTAGGCCAACTCCGGGCAGGATTTCGCACACTCAAAACCCCACAGTCCTTCCCCTCACAAAATCTCGTGTTTCCCTTAATTTTCCCACACTCAAGTTTGTCTACTTAGAGTTTACGTGAACTGCTCAAGCACCAGCCCTTTCTCACGTTTTTGCCCAACATACAACAAGTAAAACTCACACACACTTGTTGTATTTAAAGAACGCAGCAATATACGGGAAAGCCCCAACTCTTCCCAACCTTTATATTAACTTTCCGAACACTAATACAAAGGGTAAGTCCTTCTTGCACACAATTCATCAACTATCTCGCATAAGTCAAGGCCAAGCTATTTATAGTGCTGATTATAACCCAATCAGCTAGGTTAATTCGAATTTCAAAGGCTACACTAAGGGCTGGGCAAATTTTAGCCACTTGCCCATAACTGCCACCCATAACTTGAATAATCAACCCTACTACTCGACGGTTATGCGCCATAACCGTCCAGGTCTTCAGCCACTCTTTTATTTGAATTATTGGCGCAACTTTCCTTTTTGCCAACAAAATCCGAGCATAACCGTTCCCACACAATTTTTAGCCTTGTCGCCAAATCTGCGCACCCATGCCCAGTCCACGCGCCCAGCATAAAAGCAACATAAATGCATTCAAACTCCAAGAAGAACAAGAATTGCACAAGAAGAGCCATTTTATTCTCAAACCCTAGAAATTCACCAAGATATACAATAACCAAAAATCTCCACATAAATCCACAAATCCCATGAAGGAAAAGAAGTAAAAGACAAGAATCCCAAGAAACCCATCTTTCCTTGAAGGTTTAGAGCAAGAAAAGACCAAATCTTGAGCTTGAAGGTGTAAGAATGGTGGAAATGGATTGGGGCTTCTCTTCCTCTTTCTCTATTTCTAGAAAACGTTTTTGTGGAAGTGAATGGGAGGTTAGAAGTGTTTTGGCTGAGTTTTGGTAAAATGAGTTAGGTAGGGTCAAAGGGAAAAGTCAAAAAGTAACTAGTTTGTCTCCATGTAGGCATATAATGTTGTATTGTATACATGGGACAAAATTTGGGTCATTTGGCTTCGAACGAAGTCGAAAAGTGATGGAGTTTCTCCCATTGAATCCAAAGCATCGATTTGAGTTCAATGGAGGTGACGGAACTCGAATCCGAGTTCCCTAGCTCAAGATACGAATTAATGACTCAAAGGTGATCCATTTATATATGGGCCTAAAAGTTCAAATAAAGTGAAATTGTGTCCAAACTAAATTAAATCAAGCCCAAGTAGATTCAAATCATATAATCAAGTCTCAAAATCATAAAAGAATGAAGTACGAATTAATTCATGAAATAGCAAGGTTTTCAAGTATCCACATAGATTCACGTTCAAGGATTTCAAGTATAGATTTCAATTTGGTAAACATAAACATCATATATTTACATTTGAAAAGTTGGGGCGTTACAACCTCTCCCCCTTAAAAGATCTGTCCTTGGATTCATTGCTCGAGCAAACAATAAGAGAACCCCATCTCTCACAAGCAACAAGGAGAGAGAGAACCCCGTTTCTCAAATAACAAAGAGAAAACCTCATCTCTCAAACAATAAGGAGAGAGAGAACCCCGTCTCTCAAATAATAAAGAGAGAACCTCGTCCCTCAAACAATAAGGAGAGAGAGAACCCCGTCTCTCAAACAACAAAGAGAGAACCCCGTCTCTCAAATAACAAGGAGAGAGAGAACCTTGTCTCTCCCAAGCAACAAAATAGAAAAGTCCAATAGCAAGAAGTGCAGTTACATCACAAAATAATAACACACGTAGGAATTAATAAATATCAATCGCAACAATTAACAATCATAGTAAAAAACATGTTACATAGCCAAATAACTGGGCACATAATCACCACGTATTATTCGAATTGAAGTTGCATGTATGCATACACCATGAATGTTTTATGTACCATTCACTGTAGTAAGGAAATTTGAAGTTGAAAATTTTATCGCCCAATGCTTGGTCTAACCCAATAGTTATCTCGATCCTTGACTTGTCTCTAATATCTTTTAGTGCATCCACTTGTGAAGATGAAAGAACCTCTATTACTCCTATTCTTGATTTCATTCTGATTCTATGCCCCAGTTATGCTCTTTAGTTCTCAATTTTACGTTTAGCCTTAACCCAAAATTGATTCACCTTCCCAAAATGATTCATATCCTACGTCTCTGAAATTCGAGTCGGTCATTCTCTTCAACTTGGGTGAAGTTCTTGGAATTCAAATCTTCTACCTTCGCCCATACTAAAATCCACCCTACTCACAATGAACCTTTAATGTTCGATCCCTAAATCATAGAATAACCACTATCCCAATTTTTCTCATTCACAAACTCTTTCCCGATCAGGTTGGGATCCGTCGATCCGAGGATTGTATCAATCTTTTCGTGGTTCTCACCCTATCTTTCATTAGAATCATCCCTTTACTGTAACACCCCACATAAACGGTGCCACATCCCCCGCACCAAGATCCGAATCCGGTCACGAAAGGATCCGTACCCGAATCCAAATGCTAGCGAATGGAGACACGCACACACTAAGTCAGGCAGAGTTAAATAGAAACCAAGACTCAGAGTGCGAAAGCGGAAGACTTAAAACTTAAAACCAACACATCCCATACCAAGAGTCAAGGGTAAACATCATAAATTCACAATAGTCGGCAAGGCCTACAAAATAAAAATACAAGTACCAAGTATATCCAGAATATTACAAATCAAGACAGGAATGTATGTAATGCCACTAGACCTAGACTCAAAAGTGTACAACGGGGTGACACACTTCTCCGTCTAGCTCACGGCCAAAAGAACCTGCAACTGAAAAGGATTAACAACGAGGGGTCAGTCAACT
>JBBMKE010351480.1:0-13200 GCA_037834125.1 Lippia alba | reverse complement strand
TTTTAAATTACTCTGTTTTTCCGCTGCATAGCCACAAGTTATTCATGTATAGTTCTGAGATATATAGCCGTTCGCTGAAGTAGTTCTTGAGTGATGGATCACACCATTACTTGAGAGGTACTCTAGTGCGGGGGTTGAAGCGTCGCCTTCTTTTGTTCTAGTCCGGTTGGGGCGTTACAATTCCTTAAACAAGTTATGATGAAACCCGATATTTCGGGAAGATTAATCAAGTGGTCCATCGAGTTAAGTCAATTCGACATAAGTTTTGAGCCTCGCACCGCCATACAAGTTCAAACCGTTGTTGATCTGCTGGTAGAGTGTTTAGGGTTAGATTCTGCACCCCCCTGAGGAAAACGGTTTGTGGCTCTTGTACACGGATGATTCCTCGACCTCACAAGGGAAGGGAAGCCGGGGGACCCTCAGGGATCCCCATGGAGTAGAAATTGACAATGCAATAAAGTTTTCTTTCCACGTTACTAACAATGAGGCAGAATATGAGGCCCTTGTCCAAGGGCTCAGGATTGCTCGCCAGAATGGGGCTTCCAGGATTACTGTGTATGTGGATTCGCAACTGATTGCAAGTCAAATTGATGGCACTTATGAGGCTCGAGAAACCACCATGGTGCGATACCTAGCAAAGGCTAAGGAGATCATCGCTGAATTTAAGGAGTTCCATTTACTGCAGGTTCTGTGGGCCAAAAATGAGTGTGCTGACGCCCTGTCAAAGTTTGCATCTGCCCTGAATGGGGTGTGTGTGCGTATAGTTACCTTCCTTAGAGCAGAAGAGCCCTTGATAGGAGAAAGCAAATCCCCAAAATAGGTAAGCATGATTGATCCATTCGAGCCATATTGGCTTGATGCTATCATCTTGTTCCTAAGAGACGGGATTTGTCCGAGCGACAAGGTATGAGATGCTTGCAGCCTTCACAAGCTAGAGAGGTGTTAGAGCATGTGCACAACGGGGGTTGTCAAAATCATTCCGGTGGTCTACCCTAGCCAAGAAAGTATTGCGAAGTGGGTTCTACTAGTCTTCAGTCTTGCAGGATGCCATCAATTACTTCAAAAAATGCCCTAAATGCCAAATCCACTCAAATATTCCTCAACTCCCAACAACTCAAATGGTACCAATAGACATGTCATGGCCCTTCGACCAATGGGGAATTGATATTTTAGGGCCCCTACCTATGGCGGTCGGACAACGGAAGTTTGCAATCATAGCAGTGGATTACTTCACCAAATAGACCGAGGCAGAAGGAGTCGCAAAGGTTACTTTTCGAGTGGTCAGGGATTTTATTTGGAAGAACATCATATGTAGGTACGGTATCCCGAGGGTGCTCATTTCGGATAACGAATCCCAATTCATCACCTCTGACACTCGGGAATGGTGCTCAGAGTTAGGCATTGAGCAGCGCTTCACCTCTGTAGGCCGTCCACAGGCCAACGGTGAAGCTGAGGTGACCAATAGGATCATACTCCAACATCTGAAAATGATGCTCGAGAGTAAGAAGGGGGAATGGGCAGAGGAACTCCAAGGAGCCCTCTCGGCATACCGGACTACCCCACGAGCGGCAACGGGCAAGACCCCTACTCTCTAGTGTACGGGTTCGAGGCAATGATATTTGTAGAGCTCACTTAAGAATTTGCACGTGTAGCTTATTTTGAGCCCACCACCAATGAAAACAATTGAGCGCTCGAATTGGACTTGCTCGATGAAAAGTGAGATATTGCTTGGGCTCACATACACAAATACAAGGCCTCCATAGCCTCCCAATACAACAAGTGTGTGAAAGAGAAAACTATTCAGCTGGGGGATTTAATCCTAAAAAAGGTTAAAGTTTCCAAAAATATGGGTAAACTAGACCCTAATTGGGAAGACCCCTTCAAGGTTATACAAATATGAGAGAATAACACCTACCTACTAGAAACCTTGCAAGGCGAGCGCCTCCCTCGACTGTGGAATGCTTGCAACATCAGGAAGTTCTATGTATAACCTTCGTAACGTTCCCCTCGGGGTCCAATGTATCTTTCTTTGATAGAAATACAAGTATAAGTGTATGTGTTTACTGCATATTACTTATCTTTTACTTTGTTACGAATATTTTCCTCGAAGGTCCTCAAGCTAACTCCGTGTTAGGAAGATTCCACATCGAAATAACACAACACTACTCTAGTCCCTCTGGAAAGTGAGCGGACTCAGTAGGTAGCACTCCATTTATAGCATACCAACTAGACCTACTCTAGTTCATGCTCAAAATCCTGCCACGGATCCCTTTCTGTGCGTGCATTTCTCATAGTTAAATGCTTAGAAAATTTTACAAGAATTTCTAAGTTCAAATTTCTACCACGGATACACACGGATATGCTTCGTACTTATAATATTTTCTACTACAAATGGGAGTTATATGCATACTGGTTGGCTGTCATTGGCCAGGATGATCGCCGTACGGACACATCCTTGAGTCCTTATGCTCAAAATGGTATCCTATCTTCGAACGGAAGCATAACCAACCAAAAAACAGCATCCCAAATCATACAGCGTCGCAGAAATGTATCACCCATCAAGATATTGTTAACAACATACAAAAGGGAGAATTCATTTATCAAAAGGAAGGCAAAGTACAATGATTGACAGAAGTTTTAAAAGAGTGCATCACCATGCAACAAAAATACCAAAGCGGAAATTCAAATAGTTCAGAGCAATAAAAGTTAAAATTCCTCGGACACAAAAAGAGAAGATGGAGAACTTTGAAGAAAGAAGGTCTCAAGAAGCAGTATTTCCTCTGGCAGGAACATTGGAGGAAGAGGAATTTTAGGGCTCTGGTGGAGCAGTGGACAGAGGAGCAGGGTTTAGCAGCTCCTCAGTGTTCCAAGTTTCTCCTTCGACACCCTCCTCGAGCGTCAGTGGCCCTTATTGTGGCATATTTGCTGCTAAGAACTCCCCTTAAAGCATTTGCGCTACCTTTTAATATTCCGGCATAGGCATGTCCTCCTTAGCCATGTTGAGATAAGCGTCAGTGCGAGCGGTTGGAGGTGCAAGCACCAGCTTTATGAGTTGCCCGATCGTCTTCCAAAAGAAGATCCAAATATTGTGGAAGCAGTGTAGGTTGGCTACCAGATTGAACGCTTTGGAGCGCACGAACTTGAGGATGGATTCCTTTTCTACCTTGCCTCGAGGGTGGAGAAGCACTTTTGTATATCTGATAGCTTCTCCCTCGCATCTGCCAATTGTTTGTCCCGATCATCTACAGCTTTTATCAACTCAGCTTTCTCTTTCTTCTAGTCCTCGTGCTCGTCCTTGAGTTTCTTGTTGAGCTTTTGCCAGTTCTCCTCCATCTTTCCCAAGCTTTCCTTTGTTTTAGTATGCTCAACCTTGAGGGTGTTGTGCTAGTCTGAAAGATCATTGAAGTCCTCTTGGAGAGTAATTGGATCAGTTTCCGTATGAGCTTCTTATATTTTGTTTTGTGCTTGGTATAAACTTTAGAGTGCCTTTCCAGATTCTTGAGACGTGGAAGTACCTCCTGTGAAATGAATTAGGCCTTTAAACTTAAACAAACAAGTGGATGAAATGACAGAGTATGGGAAAAAAAGGACCACTTACGATAATAAGGACGTGACTCGCATCAGCTAAGACCTCCTTTATGGTCTGATTGTTCAGCTTTTTGTGGTCCCCCGAGAATTGAACCCGCTCGAAAATACTCAAGCTGATGGTCAGAGCAGAAAGACCACTCTTCAGTAAAATGGGCCCATCCCTCACGGACTTCTTGTAGCGCACGTCGCCAACGCGTTCAAACTTCTAGTAGCAATCCTCCTCGGATCAGGAAGTATAGCCATCGTCCCCTTCGACGGGCCCTATCATTACCTTCTTACCCTAACCCGATACTTGGGCTGGATCCCTCATCCTCTTTCTCTTCTTTGAGGGCTCAGAACCGCCCCACACGATCTCTCGGATTATTACCCCTGAACGAGTACTACGGGAGACATTTGGGCCTAACTACACTGCCTTCTCGAGCCTCTTTCGCACCAAGGGCTCAATAGTGGTCTCTTAGCCCTCTCTTTCCTCCAAGCTTACAAAGTCCGGCTCATCTACCAGGCCTCTCCCTTTCCCTTGACCTTCGCCGTGGTCCCCTCATCCGCCATCATTCTTCCCACTCCCTCCTCGGTCATGACCTCCCCAAGGGATCAAGGACTATTGGAGTTGCTGCTGTTGTTACTGAGGGATAGCTGTATTTTGAGCGTTAAGGAGAGTCCAGAATGGAACAGAACCTCCTCGTTCCTTAGTAGGCCCTTCGCTTGTATCAGGTTGTTAGATTCCTTCATCACAAAGGCCATACTCTTGGCCCAACTCTCGAAAACAATGGATGGAGGTCTCTCTCTCACGAGAGGTTCGTCCCCGTGCGTCACCTAATTCATAGAAACCCCAAACGCCTCATTTGGACTAGCCACAAAGAAGAATTTTCCCTTTCAAATTTCCCTATGGGAGGTAGAGGGCGAGTTGATCATCTTCATGTGCCTCTTAGTAGAGATGTAGTAAAATCCATCTTTAGGATAAGATCGAGGAGAGCGAGCAACTTGAAATGGGCGAGTGAAGTTGTTAATCGAGGGCTCATGATCAGTCGCCTTCATTAGGATCATGAACGTATTTATGAGTTTAATCCCGTTAGGTAAAAATTGTGAAGGGCTCAAATTCAAGTAGTTCAGGATGTTTCTCATCTCCTGAGGGATTGGGAACATCAAGCCTCCCGCCACCATAGAATCTTTATAAACTGTCGTCTAGCCTGAGGGTGGATTGTTCGCGTGTTCACGCTTCCTTGGGAGGCGAGCTCCCACTTCATTATCCCAAAATACTTGATCCATCGTTTCATGCAATTCCTCAAATATCATGGTACCCTCGATTTCATCCGGAGATCTGTCTGTTTGGTGGGGTTAGACACCAGTACCTGGCTCAGGGGTTCTTTTCCTGTCCTACTCCTTTTTCTGGGAGGCTCCTCCACCTCTCGCCGCCCAGAAGAGCTAGCTACTTCTTGTGTGTTAATCACCACCGTCACTCGATGGTTTTGGGGTCTAACGGTACTATTGGTCAAGGGAAGGCTTGTTCCCCCTACTGCATCATCAGAATTGAATTGTCTGCTTTGTCGAAGAGGTCATCCACCCCTACAGGATTACGCTTGTGCATGCCCTGCACCACTGTATCGAGCTCTTCATCCCCATCCATTCTAGGGACTCTTACGATCAAAACCGCAGTGGGAATCAGATCCTCTCCCTCCTCCGCCTCCGTTGCTGGAATCACTGCCGAAATATTACTGTGAACTGGAGAAACTTGTGGTGACATATCAAGGATTTCTTGGGCCGTTTCACTAACCGCGGAATCACTAATAGCATCAGTATCCGCCATTGATTTTGAAAAGAGTTGAAGGAGGCGTGGAGAAAGACCAAGGGAGTTTTTGGGGCAGATAAATTTGTGATCTAAGGGCCGAAGCATGCAGAACAATGTATACTGATCTAATGGCTCAGACGACCTAAACCTAGAGTTAGCATAAAATTGTAAGAGTTTTAGATTATATACCTAGATTTGTGAATAAAGGGAACTCGCCGAAAGCTTGCCGGAATTCTCAAAGAGTTTGCAGAGAGAGAATCTATATTTATCTTAAGAGTTTTGAAAGTGTAAAGAGTGAAAGGATTTACAAATCCCTATATATATAGGATCAGGATCATGCATGATTGGCATTAATTTCAAACACAATCATTTGCCGCCTGGATAACCGCAACACTTTGGGTAACCGCCCCATGTACTCCTAGGTCCACACACCTCCTCTCTATTAAATGAGCCCACGCCTCCTATCAGCATTGAATGCAACTGCAAATAAGTGTCTGAGCGACAAGACAACATTTAATATTCTGAAGGAAGTGTCCGTTACACTGACGTTCGGTATTGCTTCTAATTGGAGAGATCTAACCTTTTCTGCATCCCCAGAGGTAGCCAGAGACCTTTGAAATTCTATAGTGAGCTCGAGCATCATTACAGAATTTGTGGAGGCAAAATCATGGGGCCAAATACCGTTCGGATCTCCGCCGTACACATGTCGCGATCCTAGGAAATTCACTTATAGGTCAAGAAGCAGTAGGGACTAACGCTCGAAGGAGTGGGTTCACGGGTTAAGGTCCAGCCCCTTTCCTTCTCCACCCCAGCGGAGATTATCCCTCAGAATTTCTTGATGCATGAAATTCTAACCCTCGTCATAAGGCTCTCAGGAAAGACTACTCCCATATGAGGTCCCTCTAAAAAATATCAACCCTCGGGCTTCTTACGGTCGTTGATTCAATACTCATCTCCCTAGCTAGGGAGTCTTAACCCGAGCGTTAGTACGCCTGGCGGCTCGCGCACGAGCATCTCAACGCTCGAAGGAATTATCCCTTAACCTCCACTGACACCCTGACATGCATAACCGCCTATGGTTAGGCCTAGCGCACAAACATCACTTTCAAGCTCTCATGTCCCGCCACGTGTCTAGGGCAACATTCTTTCAGGACCACATGAGCAATTTTACTAAAAATCCCTCACCCTTAGACTATAAATATGAGAAATTCACACATACATCTCTCAGGCTTTTCTTTTTCAACAAGACTCACTCACACTGGACTGGAAAATCCCATCGCAGCTCATCCAAGCTCTGACAGTTTCACCTTCATCATTTTCCTTACTATTTTGGGTGTTACCCTAGCTGGTAGAATCCATGCTCATTTGGGAACCCAGTTCCTGAGGCTCTAATTAGCCTATGATAGTCTTCTCCTTTTTTCATAAATATATGATGTTTGGTGTTTGATTCTTGATAGCACAATTCCGACACCGTCATTTTAGAATATATGATGTTTGGTGTTTGATTCTTGATAGCACAATTCCGACACCATCATGTTTGTTATGGTTTTTTGTTCCACGGAAAAAATTTATTATTTTTTTAAAAAATAAGTTTAAATAAATTTATGCAAAATACACAAAAAATTAAGAGCCAATTGAATATGTTCAAAAAAGTTTTCTAAACCCCTTATTTTCAAAAAGTATATTTTAAATTACCAATACACATCTTATTTTCTTTAAACCCATTATTCTTGAATATTACTCAAAAGTAATATGCAATTAAGTAAATAAAACACTCAACTCTCAATAATCAAATAAAATAAATAATAAATATAGCTTATGCTGCCCTAATCAGAGTAAACATAGTCATTTCGGATTTTTTATTTATTATTTACGTTTTAAAATTAAAAAGTATCATGGTAACATACTACATTTTTAAATGTTTCCCAAAAAAAAACCTACTACATTTTACTAAATTTTACTCATTATCAAGGCATATTTTGCAGTAATACAGTTTGGGAAATTTTGAGAAAATAGAAGGAATTTGTCTATTTGGCCTTTGGGTATTTTTAGGCTTTAAAATTTATGGATAAAAATTCAGCCCAAACTCATATTTAATAAAAATATGAATTTGAAATTAGAATTTAAATTTACTAGAAAAATATGAACTAAAATTTAGAATTTGGGTTAGAGATTCCGGTCAGGGCTAGTTTGGGAAAACTTTCCGATATCACTCATTCACTTTGTAGTAGAGTTATGTCTTCTCTAGGATTTTTGGCAAGTCGAAAGCACTCTTTATAAATAAGAGCAAAACCCTTGGCCGTTGAAGAAAAATTCAACCAGATTGGGAGGTCCGCGAAGAAAAATTGGGGAAAAGTGCTTTGAAGAAAAATTGCGATGGCAGATTGGGAGGTGGCAAAGAAAACCTCAACCTTGATGGCAGATTGGAAGGAGCTTAATCATGATATCCTTGATCTAATCCTTAGAAAGGTAATACTAATAAAAGATTTTGTTGCTTTTGGGACGGTCTGCAAATCATGGCATGAAGCTTTTGCCAGCAATAAGCGGTCTTTACGCCATCCCCAAATTTCCAAAGCTGATGCTCCCGGAGAAGAAAGGAGAGGAGGATCATCACCTACAAATTTTCAGCCTTTCAAACCAGCAAAATATATTAAGGAACAATTGTACATCCGGGAGATGTCTGATAAAAGATGCATCGGGTTGAATTATGGATGGGTCCTCACAATATCGCGAAATGACAGGGAGATGAGTTTGGTGCATCCTCTTTCCAAATATCAGATCAAGCTTCCTCCTGAAAGATCGATCCCAGGGTACGGTGAGGACGATATTCCGCTAATAAGTGACTCTTGGCTAACTTACGGGTTTATAGAATATCCAACGTTGTTGACAGACCCGTCAGAATCGCCATCTGATTTTGTACTGATGATTTTACACTCTGGATCCTTGGGTTTTTGGAGATCAGGTAACAGAGAGAGGAGTAGAGTTGAACCATTTAGTTTCTTTTGCGATCTCATGTATTACCAGAATCAATTCTATGCCATTGATGAAGATGGTAAAGTTTGGAGTTGCAAGATTTCATCCCATGAACACATTATGGCTCGTCAGATATTCCAAATACATACGTTGGTTGGTGGCTATTGGTCGTATAATGTGGGAAGTGCAGAGACTTTACTAGTTCTTGCTCGTCAAGAATATGATGTAGTTGACCCAAATGGAGGTATAAATTATCGTGTCCCTGGTTTTCAAGTTCATGAATTGGATTTGATTAATTAAGTTTACAAGCAAATTACGAATATTGGAGATAGAGCCATATTCCCGAGAGTCAAGTCTAATCATATTTACTACATGGATACAAGAGAAGGAGTGGATACAAGGGAAGGAGGAGACATGGATGCAATGGAAGGAAGAGGTGTGAAGGATATGGGTACTTGCGACGTACAAAATGGACAAATTATGCCACTTGTAATCGAAGAATCATCAAGTCTAGTTAATCGTCCCTTTTGGTTCATTCCCTCTCTATGACCATAGCTTAAAATATGTTCAGTTTTCATTTTTAAATAATTTGTGACACCAAATAATCTTTAGTTTTCATTTCCAAAAAATTGTGTTGCTTTAAGCCATTTCATTTGTTATATATTCTAATTGGTGTGTGGTAATGATAACCTCGGAGCAATGAAAAATATTTAGCTAGAGAAGCTAACAAAATAAGTCGTACCATTTGGAGCTTATACAGATAACTCTTAAATCTTAATACAGAATGCAGACAAGTTATGCACATTAATATTTCTTGTCTATTTGTTAGACATATTGAATGTCTAATTTCACACCTTTAAGGCGAGATGACCATTCACCATTAATATATATATATATAGTAGCACCCGCATCGATAGGTGCCACATCCTCCGCACTATAAACTCAATTTACATATAAAATTAATTTTCATATATAAACCAAGCTCATAATGAACGGGTGACAAGGGAAAATCTCAGCTAACTAAACGGGGCTAACCCTTAAACCAAATATAATGATGCAACTATCTCGTTCAAATATCGGAAGCAATTAAAACATAATATACATCACATAATCAAAGTGGAGAACATCTCCCAAAATAATACATACACAATGGCCGACAAGGCCTTAATACCAACAAGGGCTACAAGCCCAAAAGTAAATATAATCTATAAATAAATTCATAATACAATATCATAAAGAACTCAAGGAAATGAGATGCTAGACTCGAAATAAAGATGACTCTACGTCCTAATTCCCCGCCTAGCAAACCTGCAAAAGTACCTAAAAACAACGTGGAGTGTCAGTCCAAGAACTGAGTGAGGGGCATAAATAAATATAACGCATGCACATTGTGACGCCCTGTGTTCTCGTAATCCAGGTACACTCGCCATACGAATGATTTTTCGAGAGTTATGATTTATATAATTTTATTCAATCACATTCTTGCATGAAAATTACTAATTAAATATGAGATCAATATTAATTGCACTCATTTGGCATAACTGAAACCAATGTGGAATATTTGGAGCATTCATATTTCTTATTAACTCAATTGCATTAAATTGATAATTAAAGGACTTAATTGCAAATTTAACTAATTAACTTATATCTTATCTTATAACATATATACATACATTTCATACACTATACACACACACTCTCTCTCAACTCAAACACAAGACACACACTCTCAAGCTTGGAGAAGAAGAAGATCATCACCACCATCACTTCCTCTTCCTTCTCCCTTCTTCATTTCTCACTCAAGGTTTGAATGTGCATTTATATGTATATATGTGGGTTTGTGTGAATGGAGGGTTTTGAGTGGGGATTTGAATTCTTGGACTTGATGATTGAATTTATGAGTGTATAATTATGATTATGTGATTATGTGATCGTTTATGACTTGCAGTTGGTGGTTGATTGTGATAAATGCAATATGTGTTAAATGAGGGTTTTAATGTTGGTTTTGAGATCTATGAAAGAATTTTGGGGTTCTTTGTGGTGTGTATATGTTGTATGAAGTGTATACAATGCGAATGTAAGTGTGTTGGTGTTAGTTACTTGTTGCCTCGGTGATTTTGTGATGTTTTTGGGAGAAACCCGTAAGCTGCCAGGGATCACCTATTTTTGAACAGGAGGTATCGGTTGGGACTGAGAATACTCTTAAAAGAGTCCCGGTTGGGACCCGTTGTAAAAATAAAGGATTCGAGGCAGTAGCTCATCCCAGCCTGGGGTATTTTTAATCCCGACCTGGAAGAGTCACAGAAGAGGCTTTTAGAGGCCATCCCTACCGGGACCCTTTTATGCATAAAACCCATCCCAGCCGGGATCCCTTCATACAGAATGTGTTCTGGAAGCCTTTTCCGACTGGGATCCAAAATGGCTTGAAAACAGTTTTGACCGGGACTTAAACCTAGGCGATGACTTTCATTTAATTCTCCCCCGTTCCCTTCTTGGCTCGTTTAATTGGTCTGTTGGACATTTATTATGCACATGATCATTTTATATAATTTAGTACATCTTTTCCATGCATCATGGCATCCATAATCATGCCGTTCGTCGTTTAATTAGTTCATGGATTCGAGTTTCATTAGAATTCCTTTTTTTCTCCTTTCCAGAGGTCGATCCCATACTTGGCGAGCAGACTCAATAGCTCATTTTCTTTCTCTTGCTCAAGGTGAGGTTTTCTTTAATTATTTAAAGACCCGTACGACCAATGTGATTGTTTTATGCCAAAACCTTATAGTATATCTATAGTTTTCAAAATGCAATGGTTTTATTAAATGAATCCTGCTTTCAAATAAAACTTCCCTCCATTCTATTTTGGCAAGGCACTACACCGTGTCGAATGAGGCCTAGGAGAAATGTGGGATTGGCGACCGGAACGACATCGGACACTGGAGAGAACCTATGCACATAGTACCCATTGGGATTACTTCCGTGCGAGTTAGAAGACGGGAAGACGGAGTTATCCTGAGCTGATGGTTCCCATACCATCGAAGGAGCGGGTAGGAGTCATGAGCCCCCAACTCGGACTGTACTAAGGTGGCTTGGGCCTTGCAAACTCGAGCACCAACCTTGGAAGAAGGCGGATATTATTATTGTTTCCTGTTTAACTGTTATTGAACTTGTATGACCACCTATAACCTAAACAATCACTGTACACTGTCGGAGTTTGGATGGATATAGCCCTTTGTCGGGTCACTGATTCCCTAATGAACCCTATTAATTAAATTGATGTTTACTATTCCAAGTATTGTCTTTTCTTAAACTATCCACTTGGATTCTTGCTAAAACTATACTGCGAGTTATGAGTTGCATGTTATATGCTATATATATTTATGCACCTCACTTAGTACCTTTGATGGATGCTTCTCTGTTTCCTGTTTTCACATTTTTGTTCAAAATCTTTTTGAGGTCTATCTCCTTCTTTAGTGGAATCCTTCGACCTCCCTTACTTCATCTCTTCCTTGCATCAGGTAAGACTTCCGCCTCTTTCTTCTTCTATCTCTTTCTCTCTACTTCAGACTGTTACTGCTAAGTTTCATCTGGAAAAATGGAAAATACAACTACCTACTCCAATGAGGAATTCTACAAGGCTTTTCCTAGGTTTACTTTGGCTGAACAGGAGCGTCTCCACCGACTGCATTTGAGGGAGCCCTCGGGAAAAGTAGAAGAACAGAAGGGTAATATTTTTTTTGTAGCCATATTGATAATCGAACGAATCACTCACACCTTAACTCAAGTTTCCCACAAACGGTGACAAGTGATGCGTGCAAAAATCACGACAAAACTAAATTTATATAGATTAAGCTATCTATTATTATTGACGATTAAAGGAGAAATACAGAGAAAACACAAAAGAATAATACTTCGGGTGTGCGATTACAGAAAGCTGGGCTCTATCTTATAAACTCCACTCCTTCTTATACTCGTTTACTGCTATATTTTATTTAAGATCATCTCCACAAAAGATGCGGGAAGTTGTCCGTACTAACAACTTGAAGATTATCTTCTTTTATGATTCGAGTCCCCTTCTTTCCTCCACTTCTTCAACATAACGTGTCCCAATTAAATAAACCTCAATCTACATTTGCCTATGCTGACTCTAGGCTTGGCCCATCTCGTATTAAGCCCATGCATACACCAGCGGAGAAGAAACTCCTCCTGCTCCCTGTGTTCCAACAGGAGCTTAATTTCACCCTTCTTACTGACCAGGTTGTAAGCTCGTCCTCCCTGCTTCCTGTTCTAGGTATGTATCATTTTTATGGTACATCATATATAATTAATGAATTATTGATCCTTAAGTTCAATCAATAAATTAATCACATATATTTATAGTTCCCTATATTAATTAAAGCGTATGTGAAGTTCAATATTTTGTAAATTATAATATTTTTGTAAAATAAACTAAAATATTTTGTAAATTATAATATTTTGAAACAAACTAAAATATTTTGTAAATTAAAATTATCGACTCTTTTGACGACAATATTATTCTTTTATTTATAAGGAGTTATCGGGATATGATTGTTTAAAAAGTCTGTGGTGTTAAAAGATAACAACTAGTTGAGCTATCTCGTGTTTGCTACCCAAAAAAAAAGCTCGTGGATGAGAACCGTGATACTACCGTATTTTTACAAATTAATTAAATTGAAGGATTACGGAAGAAGTCAAGGGAGAAGAAGTCAAAAGGAAGTTGAGAAGAAAATGAGGAGAGAGAAAGAGAAGAGATTCAGAGAAATATGGAAGAAGCAGTCAAAAGAAAAGTACGTGGAGTCAGGTTTAACAGTTTACCACGTGCCTAGAATATT
>JBBMKE010351262.1:0-13204 GCA_037834125.1 Lippia alba | reverse complement strand
GCGTTCTTGGGCGGCTTGTAACGCTTCAAGAGAGATTATTTAGAAAGTAAGTTTCTAACATTACGAATTTGGATTCATAATTGCGAGCCCCGGTCCTTTTGTTGGAAATTTTTTTAAATTCTGCTGTTTTTCTAATTCTTGTTTTCCAACAGTGAGACATGGAAAACATTGTGTATGCCGATTAAACTCGGTGGTAATTCCAAACCATAGGCCACTTCTCCAACTCGTTCTAGGATCTCGAATGGGCCTGTGTATGGTTAAGCTTTCCACCTTTACCGATCCGAATGAACCCTTTTCTAGGAGATAGTTTTAAGAACACCTTATCTCCCACTTCAAACTCTAAGGGTCGTCTTCTGAGGTTTGCATACCGCTCTTGTTGGTCCTGAGCCACCTTCATCCTCTATTTGATGATTTTCACCTTGTCGATCGTATCCTGGATCTCCGAGGGTTTCTTATCTCTCTTAAGCTTTTCGTCTTTAGTCCACCTCCATTCATCAATTTCCCAAAAGAGAGGGGACCGGCACTTTCTTTCATACAGTGCCTCATAGAGAGCCATTTTGATCGACACTTGAAAACTGTTATTATAGTCGAACTCGACCAAATCTAAGTACTCATCCCACGTGTCTTGAAAGTCTAAGGCACAAGCACGAAGCATGTCCTCGAGATACTTTATTAACCTTTCGGATTGTCCATCCGTTTGTGGGTGAGATACGGTGCTAAATTGAAGCTTGGTTCCCAAACAACTCTGTAACTCTTGCCAAAAACTTGACGTGAACCCAGGGTCTCTGTCAGAAACGATGTTAACAGGTACTCCGTGGAGTCTCACGATCTTCCTCCGGTACAACTTAGCTAGCTTAGGCACCTTGTCAGATATTTTGACCTTAAAAAAATAAGCCGACTTTGTTAATCGATCAACTATAACCCAGATTCCATCGAAACCTCTCTTGGTCCTTGGCAAGCCGGACACGAAGTTCATCGTCACTTGCTCCCACTTTGACTCCGGAATTGGAAGTTGTTGGAGAGTTCCTCCGGGTTTTTGGTGTTTTACCTTAACGAGTTGGCACGTAAAACACCTTCTTACAAAGTTGGCCACATCCTTCTTCATTCCGTTCCACCAATATAACTTCTTCAAATCATTGTACATCTTGGTACTCCTGGGATGCATCGAATACGCCAACTTATGTGCCTCTTCCAAAACCAACCTCTTAAGCTCCTCTGGAACACACACCCGAGCCTTGAACTGAAACAAACCCAAGTCGTCAAACCTAAACTTCGTCTTCGTATCGATTCTTGTTTTCCTCACCAATTTCTGAATTTTTGGATCCTTTAATTGAGCTTCGATCAATCTTTGCTTCATATCCGGTTGAACAGAAATGTTCGCTAGACGAGCCTCAGAAACCAGAACCACTGAACCCTGCTTGCTTGAACCCGCCTCCAAAACTGAAACACTAGCCTTCCGACTCAACGCATCGGCAACTACGTGTGCCTTGCCGGGGTGATACTGAATCTTCCAGTCGTAGTCTTGAAAGAACTCAACCTATCGTCTCTGTCTCACGTTCAAATCTTTCTGAGTAAATAAATATTTGAGACTTTGATGGTCGGAAAACACTTCAAATGTTACTCCATACAAGTAGTGTCGCCACTTCGACAAAGTGAACACAACCGCGGCGAGTTCCAAATCATGAGTGGGATAATTTTTCTTGTGATCTTTCAATTTCCTTGAGGCGTAGGCTACAACTCTTCCATTCTACATCAACACACAATCGAGCCTTCCTTCGATGCATCTGTGTAAACTGTGTAGCCATCCGAACCCTCAGGTAGAGTTAGAACCGGGGCTGTGGTCAACTTCTCCTTAAGAGTTTGAAAACTTTTCTCACACGCCTCATCCCACTCGAACTTTGCCTTCTTCTTGGTTAACCGGGTCAACGAAGAGGCAATCTTAGAGAAATCCTTCACGAACCGCCTATAATATCCCGCTAACCCGAGTAAACTTCTCACCTTGGAGGCATTCTTCGGCTACTTCCAAGACATCACTGTTTCTACCTTCGTAGATCAACTTCAACACCCTTCCCCAAAATGAAGTGACCTAAAAAGGAAATCCGCTCCAATCAGATGTCACACTTGCTGAGCTTGGCAAATAGTCGATGCTCTCGAAGCACACTCCGTTCTCAAGTGCTGCACGTGCTCTTCCACGGATCTCGAATACACCAAAATTTCATCAATAAAGATGACCACAAATTTATCGAGGTAAGATCGGAATATTCGGTGCATCATATCCATAAATGCAGTTGGGGCATTCGTTAACCCAAAAGGCATGACCACAAATTCGAAATGCCCATAACAAGTGTTGAAACCTATTTTCGGTATGTCTTCTTTCCGGATACGCAACTGATAATACCCTTACCTCAAGTCCAACTTGGAGTAAACACACGAGCCTTGGAGTAGATCGAACAACTCTTCAATATGAGGAAGTGGGTATTTGTTCTTAACCGTTAACCGGTTTAGCTCACAGTAGTCGATACACATTCGCAACGTCCTGTCCTTTTTCTTCACAAACAGGATGGGAGCACCCCACGGAGAAGTGCAGGATGAATGTAACCACATTCTAAGAGCTCATCAAGTTGCGTCTTCAGCTCCTTCAACTCTGCTGGAGCCATCCTATAAGGGGATTTCGTATAAGGTTCTACACCGGGATAGAGGTCTATAACAAATTTGATGTCCCGGTCCGAGGTAAAGACCCCAATCTCTCTGGGAAAACATCGAGAAACTCCTTCACAACCTCCGTCTCCTCGAGCTTGGCTTGGTCCTTTAGTTTATTCAGAAGGTAAGCTATATAGCCCATTGCGCCGTCCCAGAACAACATATTAGCTTCCACGAAGGAAACGAGCGGGCAAGTCTTCAAGCTTTCACCCGAAAACACCGTAGAACCAAAAGAGATCTTTTTAGCAAAGCAATCCATCACGGCTTTGTGTCGAAACAACCAGTCCATCCCTAAAATCACCCCAAACTTCTTCATCGGCATCTCGATCAAGTCGGTATAGTACACTCGGCCCTCAATACTCACCGGGCACTCACGAAACACTCGGTTCGTCACCCAACTTCCTCTAAAAGGAGAGCTTATCACAAAAGAATCAGGAACGCAAGCAACAGACAAGGGAAGAGTAGCAACAAGTCGGGAAGCAATAAAAGAATGCGTCGCCCCTGGGTGAAACAATGCATGCAATGGTATGCCATGTATGCTAATAGTACCTGCGACAATCGCGGTGGCATCAACCTCAGCATCGTCTTCCTCTCTCTCCAAAGCATAAGCCTTAGCCTGAATCGGAGCTCTCGGTGGAAATGTATTCAGAGGGTGTGGGTTCTTCTTCTTCGGGCAAGCACTTATTATGTGCTCAGGCTCTCCGCATCCATAACACCTTCTTAACTTCTTACAATAAGTGGCTTCGGTGTGATTGGGACCCCCATAATAATCACATCTAATAGGGCCGGTAGAGCGGGCATCGGTGGCAAAGGAGGTTTGGGATTCTTGTTGGAAGAACCTTGGGGCTTGAAGACCGGAGGCCCACTATGAGATGCAGGCCTCTTGCCCAAGTTTGAGCCCGAAGAGTACGTCGTAGACTTCAATCTCATCCTCTGAGCCTCCACTTGGATTGCCTTCCTCGTGGCCTTCTCCCATGTATTTACTGTCAACACTTGTAATGCTTATTGGAGCTCAGGTCTTAGCCCGTGGATAAAAGTCCAGGCCTTCATAATGTCGTCATCCATGATATGCGGAGCATATGGGAGGAGTCTCTCAAATTCCAAAATATACTCTTCAACCGTCTGGCTTACTTGCCTCAACTCCGTGAACTCCTGGAGCCTTCTTTCGCGAGCACTTGGGGGAACAAATTTATGACGGAACTCCCTCGTGAAGCTTTTCCAATTGAACTCTTGCCCGATCCTCTCCAAACGAGTCCTTGTAGCCTTCAACCAAGTAGCGGCAGGACCCTGAATGAAACTGGCCGTACAGATAGCCTTCTCTTGTGAAGGAGCCAGGTAAATCTCCTAAATGCCGTTTATCTTTGATAGCCACTCCTCGGCTTGGATGTCATCTCCCCCAAACCACTTAGGAGGGTTATTATTGCGAAACTCCCGAAACGCCGAAGTAACTTGTCCTTCTTGGGCATCCCCAGGTGGGGTTTGGAATCGTTGGTTCTGCTGTAAATATTGTAGAAGAGCTTGAATGATATTCTCGGCATTTGGTGGAGGTGGTGGTGGTGGAGGATGATTGAGATCCGGAGTTAGTTCACGATCTCTTCTTCTCGGTGGCATCCTGAAAATCACAATTCAAGGAATATCGATGCATGTGGTTCAGTCCATGTATATGTAGACAATTAAAACAATGATTAAGCGAATAGATCACAAAATGTCTAAATGAATGCAAAGAGTCACATAATCGTAACCCGAACGACCTAGACCGACACGACTCGACTCAAGAGCTCCGGTTTTGCAACCTAGAGCTCTGATACCACGTAAGGATGTAGTACCCCGCATGTGAGGCATCACATCCTCCGCACTAGAGTCTGACACATGTAACGAAATAGGAAATCCGCACACATATCAAACAATAGAGAACGGAAGACAAACAAAACTCACTCCTAAGCCAGGCGGTCTAGACCCTCAATCAGAGTGCAATTCAAAACATAAGTGCGGAAGCGAACAAATAAACCAACATACAATTTCCCAAGATCACATTTTAAAAAGGAATCTTCAACTAGCATAGCATAATATATAAATGTACAAGTGCCCATCCAAGGCCAAAATAAATATTTAGCATTCAAGTCTCCACTGTTAAATTCATAAGTACATAATTACAAAATAACCACTACGTATGCATGTGACTCGAGCTACACTATAAGAAGACACCAAGACAAACTTGCCGCCTAGCTCGACTACATGTGTACCTGAAAACTCAAAGAAAGAAAAGAAAAGAAAACACAAACGAGGGTTAGTCCTAAAGACCAGTGAGGGGCTAACACACGCACACACCTATAATACATATAGAGCAAAACACTTATTAAACTTAAACAATCCATGGCCCGAGAATGGTTTTTGCATGCCAAAACGTTTTCCCCGGCATAATAGATATATAGATTGAAAATAAGACTAAGGCCAAAGGCCAAAACTACCAAATTTTAGGTAATTGTAAGTCCATCCTCATTCTATAGACTCAAACGCACACCCACGACTCGGCGAGTACGAGTCCCAAACCCCAATTTCTCATAATCCAAGGCAAACGAAAGCCAAACACACAAACCGACCAACTCCCGATGATAGAAGGGTTGACGGCCCTAGCTATCGGGAAACACACGAGACAGGTTTAATCACTTCCCTGAAACCTTCGGCGGGGTTACCACCGGCTCAAGAGGAAACCCTTCCCCAAACTCCTAGGTTTAGGCGAACCTCTCAAAGTGGAAAATGTTTAGGGTAGAGCTCGACGACCCCTCGGTTGTCCCGAGATACAATACCATTCTCCAGGGCCCAAAGCAAACCACAAAACCACAAAACCTTTATTTCGAAGCTCACTTCTTGCATAAACACACACTTATCACAAATTTCGAAGAAATAAAGCAAAATAGTTCATACGTATATACAAAACGTTTTCCAATACCCATAACAAACGGAACAAACCCCCAAAGTACATATCACACATTTATTTAACATATAATATATGTAACTCGCATGCTGGCTTCAAATCACATAGGGTTTTAGGTCAAGATAACTAAAAGAACAAACCTCGCCTTCAACATGCGTAGTGATGACAAAAAGATATAATCGGGCGCCTACGGGATAGTCTCGTCACCCTCAGGACCAACCTCTGAACAAAACAAACAATAAGGGTTGAACTTAGACTCAATATGAACCAAATAAACGCTCGACAAATGTATATGTGCATGAATGATGCGAAAGAATAGAGCGAAGATGCAATTAGGTCAAATAAGGCATATAAGTGCATATGAGATCTTAAATTGAAATCGAGCAAGTAAATCATGCTACCAACTTGATACAATACTCTTAACACACCATATAACAAGTTAACAATGCATACAAGTCAAGAAAGAAGCAAGAAGTACCAACGAAAGCACCCAAAATACGAAAGAACGACCGCCGCCGAAGGGCTTAATGTTGCACAGCCGTGTCATAAAACCTTCATAAATGGACACGGCCGTGTTGTGATTTAGGGGAATTAAAAACCAAATCTCGAAGTTAAGACACGACCGTGTTGATAAAAAATCCCAATTTTCCCCAAAATTCGAATGCACAACACGGCCGCATTGAAAAACAATTCAACATTGACACGGCCATGTTGATAAAAAAATCCCAATTTTCCCCAAAATTCGAATGCACAACACGGCCGTGTCCGTGTTGCTTTGAAAATCAACATGGCCGTGTTGGCCTTCCCATACGCGAAAAATCAGCCCTTAACAGCCATCATTCTTTCATATTTAAGGTAAGGCTCAACTCAGCCACAAACCACATCAAAATCATGCAATAAACCACTCAAAGTTCAACATACACAAGCCTCAAACACATTCAAACAAGGGAAGCATCAAATGATCAAAACTCATCTTCAAGCTCAAGAAATCAAAACCTCATTAATGGAAAAACCTCAATTCATCAACTATCACTCATGTGAAGCACATATAAGCATTAATGAAGTCATAAAGAGCATATAGGATCAAATAAACCAAAAGGAATGACAAAGAAACATGCTCAATCTCAAAAGGGGCTCCAACCCTTACTATTACTCACTCAAGCCAAAACCTATGATCCGCACCATCAAATTCAGCATATAGGTACTTAAAAGAAGGAGGAGGAAACGGAGATTCATAAACCAAACTTACCTCTTGAAGATGGAAGGGATTGATGAGGTCTTGAGCTCAAATTAAGGATTGGTGCACTATTCACTTCTCTTCCTCTGTTGTCTCGGTATTATGCAGCAAAAAGGGAGCTAATTTTTAAATGAAAAGGGTTTGGGATTGCTGATATTAGAAAGGGGCTTAAGTGAGGAGAAGGTGGGGCCAAGAATCACCCTTTTTGGACTAGAAATGAAGGAGATATTGGCAAAAGAGTGGACAAAGGTATTCTAGGCGCGAGGCTCAATTCCGACGAGGTTTCGGGGTATTTAAAGAGCTTAGAAAAATAAGAGGCTTGGTCCATTGAACTTGGTTCGCCGAAACGAGTTCAATAGCGGTGACGGAATTCGAATTCGAATTCCCGAGCTCAAGATATGCTGCCCGGAACTCAAGGTAAATTAGTTCCTCTACGTTCCGACTCCAAACAACGAGCTAAAACTCAAATCAAACAAAACTGAAAATACAAAATGAGCACATAATAGGACTCTTCACTCATGCATAAACGACATATCAAAATATCATGAAATTCCAAACAAAGATCTAATACAAGCGACAAGCATGACCGAGGCACTCATGCATAAGTCACAAAAATCCAACTAACAGTTAGACAAATAATTCCAAACATCACAAGAATAAATAATTAATGAATTTAAAAGCGCACTTAGCACACCCGTGACGCCATACCTGAAAGTCCGGACGAGCGGGCTGTCACATGTATAATTTATTTAAAAAATATGATAGTCTCGTAAATATTTTTCCAACCTGCTTCCAATTTTAGAATGTATAACTTACATTTAATAAATACCATGGTCTATACTTTATTAATTTATTGGTATAAAAGTTAATGGAGTTTTAAATATATTATATAATAGACTTACGTTGCAATACGAATAAATAATATCGTTCTAATGCTACCGTGGGATGTCTATATAAGTAGGGGGCTCATACTACTATCTTTACATAGCAAATATTGGTTTACAATTATCAATATCAACTACACACTCAAAGCAACCACTACCCTCCCAAATGATGCAGCCAAGTGATGGGCCACAACGTCCTTACTATCTGGATGAGTTGCAGCCGAATTGCATGTGCACCGAAAAGGTCTAGATCGATGAGCTATTTGAATTTGCGGCACAGAATGAGATATGTTTCCAGCCGACGTTGGTGCTTGGTTGTGAGGTTGTTGCGCTGGGTATGCGTAAGAGACTCCTTATTGGAACCGCTACTGAGGAAGTATCTAGATCCATTATGAATCTAAGAGAATGGTATGTCTCATTTCGTATGTTCACTTACCGGGTCGGGGTTAAATACGACTGCTTGACGAACAATATCAGTGTCAATGATTTGTATACCGTGCATGATGCACATAGGGTAACAAGTGACCCTTTCTTTTTTTTACATATCATGCAATATAATGCAATTATGTCTCGTCAGGTAATACGATTAACATATATATCTATATTCCACGCAGGAGTGTGATCAAAATCGCTTCTTCAGGGATAATGGATTCCCATACTACTTTGAACTTCATTACATATTCCGTCAAGCACAGGCAGCACTGTTACCAGGAGAAACAAGAGAGAATTATGTTGACCCCGATTTATCCTCTGACCATGAGGGATGATTGTACCACATTTACCATGTTATGTCGGTGTTCATGCTGTTTTCTTACCATTATAAGGTTTGATGTAATGACTTTTCTGGTGTTGTCTTCATCTAAGTTATTGTAGTGTCGTTCAGTCGGGGTCCGAATCATATGTATCCTCTGTTTTCACCAAAAGTTGCAGTTGCTAATTAATTAAATTATCTCATTATCTTATACGCCCACGCAAAGAAAATGCCAACAATTTACAAGAGATGACAAACTGAGCATTGCACAATAGGTAATTACTCATGAATTCCCCTCCTTTTAGAGACAACAAACTGAGCACTACTATATGTAAATAAAGTGCTAGTCCTGCCTCATCACAAGAAAATACAATCAAAACCAATTTTAGACACTTTTACATTAAATTCATTCTTGAAGAAATGAATAGGACGATAACAATGTTTCACAAAACACACATAACAATTACATTGCAACCTAGATAGTGAGGTCAGAATTATACCAAAAAGGACCACAAATATGTCTTAGGGGCGTCTTTTCCCACAACAATACGCACAAGCACACAGAGTCCTCATCCAATTACGCATTTTTCTTGTTTCACTGGACAAAGTCCCAATCCAATTACGCATTAAGCTTGTTTCACTGGACAAAGTCCCCATTCAATTATGCATTAAGCTTGTTTCACTGGATAAAGTCCCCATCCAATTACGCATTAAGCTTGTTTCACTGGACAAAGTCCCCATTCAATTACGCATTAAACTTGTTTCACTGGACAAAGTCCACATCCAATTACACATTTTTCTTGTTTTATTGGACAAAGTCCGCATACAATTATGAATTAAGATTGTTTCACTGGACAAAGTCCCCATACAATTACGCATTAAGCTTGTTTCATTGGACAAAGTCCCCATTCAATTACGCATTCAGCTTGTTTCACTAGACAAAGTCCTCATTCAATTACGCATTAAGCTTGTTTCACTAGACAACGTCTGGATCCAATTACGCATTAAATTTGTTTCACTGGACAAAGTCCTCATTCAATTATACATTAAGCTTGTTTCACTAGACAACGTCTGGATCCAATTACGCATTAAATTTGTTTCACTGGACAAAGTCTGCCAATTACGCATTTTTTTGTTCATTGGACAAAATCCGCATCCAATTACGTATTTTTCTTATTTCACTGGACAAAGTCCGCATCGAATTACATATTTTTTTTTTCACTGCACAAAGTCCGCATCCAACTTGCGCATTAAACTCAGTAAAAGATATAAAAAAATAATTCTCAAACAAAAAAATAATAATAATAAATAGAAAAACATTCAGTTAGAACATAAAATATATACAAAGACAAAATAGACTCCTTCCAAAGAGATATGATCCTGTCAGGTCCAGCATAACCCAATGAAATCTTGCCCAATCTTCATTTTCTGCTCGAAAACAAATCAAAAAATATGATTAGTGTTTCGAATTCAACTACATACTCAACAGTATATAAACAGTCAGTTTGACACAGGTGCCCGACATGTTCTTTTGTATGACCAGGCCTCTTACATGATGAGCAAACTGTAACAGCTTTGACGACCTGTGGCGGGAACCTTTTTCGCTTCGAACAACCAGGCTGAGGCCTGACATCCGGCGGCCTTATTTGAACATCTACATTTGAGTCCATGTCAGCATTTGGTACAGCGAAAATCATGTTTTCATACGCATTTTTATACATTTCAGTCGAATAAGATTCATCACTGAAATCGTAGACCAACCACCCTTTCTTGGCAATGCATGCACAAGCATGCTTGCATGGAAGCTTTAATACCTGCTAGTAATTACAAGAACATTCGCGCTTTCTAAGGTCTACGGTGTGCCGGACTTCCCCTTCACTCACCTTAAATGTCACTGAGTTGGCTCGCACGACATCTGTAACACCCAACGTGGATGCCACATCCCCCGTACCATGATCCAAACCCAGAAGAGGAAGGGTTCCCAAACCTAGATTCAAATTACAACGAACGAGGGCAAATACACACGCTAGGCTAGGCGGACAAGATAGCGAAAGTAAATTCAACATTCAACAATACACAGGGCCAACATCTACGCCTCACAGGGCTCAATAGTATAATATCCAAAGCTGATAGTAAATAAAGTAAAGTGCAACAGCACATAAGTCTCAAAATGTAAAAGTGCAGAAAAGGAAATGTGACAGACTCGAACTACGAGTAAATGCAGACCAGAACTCAAATCCACCTAGCACGAAGGAAAAGATAGGCCTTCAATTAAAAAACAAATAAGAGGAGGGGGTCACTCAACTGACTGAGCGACAGGCTAACGCACACCCACAATATATATAGAGAGTCGAGCATATAACGTAAAGAAATGAAAACATAAAACGGGGCTAGGGTTTTGCATACCAAAAAAGTTAGAAAAATCCAAAATAGATATAAGTTGGCAAACTATTTGAAAAAATCCTATCCCGTAGTACGTATTCCAGACAGAACCACTCGTACGAGTTTTCAGCCAACTTCTCAGAACAGACAGAACAGAAACATAAATACATAACTCAATCCAACCGCAATGCCCAGATGACAGGAAGAGCTAGCCGGCTCAACCCATCCAGAACAAACAGACTCACAAGGGCTAGCAAACCCAAAAATGCCCTCTCCGACCCTTAGGCCGAAGGCTCAAGATGCACCATCTTCCCAACACCACGGGTCGCATGAAAAATATCTAAAAGTGGACCTACGCACATGGTTAAACACTGACGACCCTTACCGTTCCAGTGGCTCCATTACCCGCAGATCCCAGATAGAACAAAAACAGAACATATGCCAATATTCCATAGCCCAAAATCTCATAAACGGATCCAGACAGAACAGAACAGAACCAATTTCTAGAAAGGCTTACATACGCCCACATACTAATTTTCAAATCCAAAGGTGATTCACAAGATCATAAACGTAACCTATCAAACAGATAGTAGTGTATAGTATAGTATACTCGCATACAAGGATTGAAAACAATCACATAAGGGCCATAGGTCGCACTATACAAACCTAAGCCTTACCTCGAAGAAGTAGAGTTTGGAGTGTGTAGGGCCAAACACTCAAACCTCAAACCTCGGGCTCACCCGGCTCCTCAAACTCTGAACACACCAATAGAAATACACTTAGTCTATATGAACCACAAGATGCATGGCGTGCAAGTATCAATATGATATGAGATGAACAAATTGATCACATAACATTCACTTAAATCGACAAATCATGTTTCATAATTAAATAACAAGGTTTAGAAATATATTAGAATCAATATCGAAGCATATAAATTACGGATCAACTCAGATAAATCAAGCACATGCGAAAACAAAGCTCAAAACAACACACATGAGGGCGGGAACGGTCATTCCCACGCAAAAAGGGGCGTCAGAACGGTCATTTCCGCAAAACCATCAGCGAAGACGGGAACGGTCATTCCCGTCCATGCCTTATCTGGGAACGACCGTTCCCAGACGAGGGCTAACGTCACCACCGTAAGGCGGAACGGCCGTTTCGACCAGAAGGCCAAACTCGGAATGGTCGTTCTGGCTCCAGACCTGGAGCAGGCCATCTTCTTCCTCGGGAAAGCTACGGGAATTCTCAACCATGGCTTCCAAAGTCCGAATCCAACATCCCAAAGCTAAAAAATCAACCCCCAAACACATACAAACTCACAATCATCAAATCAAACACTCAAATACCAAATCCCCAAAGTTTAGGAAGGTTTTTGCCCCAAAACTCACAAATCCAATTCTTAAGAAATTGAGACATTCAACCATGAAATCAAGCAAATCGAGGCTTCATACACGAAATTGCAGCAACATAGGCACATAATCAACATTCTAATCAACAAAGCATGCCAAAAAACTCACTAATTTCATCATATTACCAAGTTGGGGGCTTAATTTCTAATTTCACAATATTTTTCCAAACAACCAAAACTCAAGCATAATCATAGATTCAATCGGTAAATAAACATGAATCTAACCTTGAATCTCGAAGGAAAGAAGAAACGAAAGACACGATCTATAGGAAGAATATAGATCTCTAACTTGTTCTTCACTTGAAGCTTTTCCTTCTCTCTCTCTCTTATGTGAGGCTTGAAGGTTTGAAATGAAATGAAGGTGAAAAGGGGATCTAAGATATTTATGTGTTAGGTAGGTCCCAGTTTTAGGTCAAAATTAAGAATCGAATAAAATGACTCCCGAGTTAGGTAAACCGGATAAATAGAAGATTTTAGGTTATGAAATAAAATTTAATTGGGCCGAATGTATGAAACAACCCACTTGTTGTGTTGGAATTCGAAATCGAATTCCCAAGCTCGTATCGGTCTGAATGACCCCAAAACCAACCTAATTAAATCAGGCCCTCATTCAAAACAGGTCCAAGTCCTATTCCACATTAAAGTCGAATTATTACACTTACTTCTGAAGTTGCCATGCAAGAATTCACATTTTATCTTTAATCATTTTTATTTGAATTAATCACATAGACAATTAAAGTTGATTAATCACATAATTACAGAATTTAAACTCTCACGTGACACAACCTGGCGTGCGAACGAACGGGGTGTCACTGTTGGGAAAACAAAACAGAAACGCAGCGGAAATTTAAAAAATTTTCCCAACGAAGCAAGATCGAATCTCGCAATACCTATTCCCAAATTC
>JBBMKE010351043.1:0-13205 GCA_037834125.1 Lippia alba | reverse complement strand
GGGGGGTTATGGGAGTGAGGACATAAAAGGGTTGTGTACTATAGTAGGACAAAAATGATGTTTAGAGGTGTGTGGTTACACTTGTTTAATGTTGTTCAAGATCTTATAGTTGTCTAAAATATATTAGATATATGTTAAAAAAGAAAAAAAGAAATGGATCTTGTATACATTATGCTATTAGACATTTGGGTTATATCTTATAGTTGTCTAAAATATATTAGATATATGTTAAAAAAGAACAAAAAAATGGATCTTTTTATAAGTTATGCTATTAGACATTTGGGTTCGACCTAACTTTTATCGATCAATTTTTACTGATTTATAATATAATTTTAGTTTGATAGTATTGATGGTTGACCTAATTCACCCCATAAGCTAACAGTTAAAGAAAAATTGTCAAGTTATTGTGTATTGAACACCACATTTTTAAAAGGGATAAATATTTTGAACATTATGTATTATCACGATTCTTGGAGTTCCATCCTTAATGTGACAAATAGAAGAAATTTTGTATACGTATCATATATTTATTGGAATCACGTTGCAATTTGTTAAAAAAAACAAAAATTGATACAAACATCATTTTTTTTATAATTAAGAATGAAATTTTCAATAATAATAATAATAATAATAATAATAATGCAGAATATTTAAAATATTTATCTCTCTTTTAAAATTGGATCCAAGACACTTAACAAAACGTAAACGTATAACATACACGTGTAACTATGGTATAAATGTTGATGCAATTTTTAATGTAGACGGTTTGCCACCAATTAACATGGCTATTATGTAGCATGTTACATTTTTTAATTTGACAATGTAGCAAACATTTAGAGTAGGGAAGTTAATGAAATGCAAGAAGAAGATGTGACGCTAATAAACCACCTCTTTACCAAAAAAGTTGCAACATGTTCACGTTGCTATAGTAAACCCCGTACCACATAAATTTGTTTGAATTTCTGCCCCCCAACACCAGACAAAGTATTTTCAATTTTAATCACCACTAAATTACAATTAGCCAATGATTTATGAATTAAGACCATTAATTAGTGATTAATTAAAAAATTAATCTTTTTTGTATAAAAAGAAAGAAAAAAAAAAGAATAATAATAAAGCTTGAAAAATGGGTAAGAAGGACAAATAACACGTGTGGTGGGTGCAGAGGAGCAGAGAGCAGAGAGACATTCTGAATTGGAAGCGTATAATTGATGGTGGCGCACGTGAACATCTTGTCCTTCCTGTCTGATCTGCATTCATTTCTGTGTCCAAAAAACTCATCCAACGGCTACCATCATTTTGGACACTTTTGCAACCTATAATAATTTCAAAAAAATAACAAAAATTTAGTTGGGTTTATTTGACAAGTAATTAATTTAAAAATAACACATCTTAAAGTTGTACAAGAATTGATATACTCGACATTTAGAGTATGTATCGACAGGGAAGTGCTGAAGAATGCGATTCGATTACAGATTCGAGTCTTGTTGAAAGTAGTGATGATGCAGACTTGTAATGGATATTGTTGTGATGACATGATTGAACAAAGCTATGCGGTTTTATAATCGGCCCAATGGGTAATGCTTCTGGGTTGAGCATATGAATATTTGTGTGGGCTTTATAAATCTTGAGTTGCTTTGTAAACTTTTGAAATGGATGGCTAGATGTGCTGGAATGCTGGACTATACCAAGCAATTGTCGCGAGTTTTTATGTGCCTCGGTGGCTTGGGTTGTATTGGGAATGTTTCGATGATGATCTCCCGGTGTGAGAGACGAAACTAAGATTTAACATAATAGAGGCGAAAATTTAAATATTTAAAATTAAAAGGGAAAAATTTTGATTTCGAAAATCATAAATATAAAATTTTTAAAATATATATGCAAATTTAAAAAAAAATTAAATTTAGGGGGTGCAGAGGCCACCCATGCCCCCTCGCTCCCCGTCTCCACCCCTGCCCGGTGTAGTTAGCCTAAACAGACGACAAATGTTGTTGTGTTTGACGGATTATCCATGAAGAGTCGATTGGCATGACAAGGTGTTCAAATTGTAGGGCAATGAATCAATGTATAGGTTATCCGAGTATGAATGGCCGACGCATTGTCAAAAAAATTTGAGAGAGTTGTGCCGATCGCTTGACATGTCGGGCCAAAGTACACATATTTGTATCTATTTAGAAAGTTAACCTTCCTACCAAAAAAAACAAAGTTAACCTAAAAATTATAAGCAAAACAAAAGCCAGATACTTGTATGCCTTCAAACTAAGAAACCCTTCAAAAAAAAAAAACAGTGAAATTTTATTATTCAGTTGGGAAAAGGAGAGACAAAACATCCTTCACTTCTTATAAGTACAAAATACAATATCATTAAACATCACAACCTCATATTTGGTGCAATATTATTTGTGCTCCATGTTGAGGTTGTAGAGTTAAGACAGTGTATGGAGCATGAGTATACGAGGGTGAAAGCTCAAATCAAAAATGCTGCAAAATAATGGTGAGAGCAAGTTTAGCTTCAGCCATTGCAAAGCTTTGGCCTAAGCATGTTCTTGGCCCCCAACCAAATGGATAGCATGCCATCACATCATCTTTCCGGATTGAATTGGTCCGCGTCTTCCCCCCAATATTCGGGGTCATGATGGATTAACGAAACTGGAAATACAACTTCAGCTCCGGCTGGTATAGCCATATCCCTGACTTGTGTGTTTTTAAGCGTGTAACGTGCAATGTAGGCCACCAGCGGGTAGAGTCTCATCACTTCCTGGAGAATCATCGATACATGAAAACAACACACTCTTAGGTAAATGCATATATACACTTTTAAGGGAATTTTTTTTTCACTTCTCATGATGTTCGATTTGTTATAACTCAATCCCTCTTAGAAAGTCACGTCACCCTGAAGTTTTATTACGATAGAACTACTCTCGAGGGACTACTTTGTTACACCTAATTGTGATGAATGTGACTAAAACTTGAATATTGTAATTTTATAACATTTGCGGTGACTTAGATGAAGAGCTAAATATATAAAGAATAAGGGTTGTTGGAATTTATAAGAGCGATACACATATATATGTACTTTGCCAACCAAAAAGAGGGTTAGTGTAATAATACAAAAGTATAAGGGATGGTCCTGTAATTATTCCAAACATAGAAATTAGGAATGATATATACTCACAATCTTGATAAGGGATGGCCCTGTAATTATTCCAAACATAGAAATTAGGAAAGATATATACTCACAATCTTGATATAAGGGATGGCCCTGTAATTATTCCATGCATTTAATAGGGCAGAAAACTGATGTAAATGATATATACTCACAATCTTGAGTTTGTTTACAGTTTTGATATCAAGGTTCTCTTCCCAAAAGCTTGGAGGACCTCTTCTCTAGCTTTTTGTTGCCAGTTTGGATGCATAGATAAAACAACCATGGTCCATGTAAGCAAATTCGCGGTTGTCTCTTGCCCTCCGAAGTAGAATAATTTGCAATCTTCGATTAGATCCTCAACCGTCATACAACTATTGGCATCCTTTGGGCACTGCAACGAAAAGCTCAGAAGATCGTCGTCCGGTTTTCCTGCAGTTTGCATTTTTCTTTCTTTGTTAACGATCATGGTTTTCAGCGTTCTTCTGATCTTACTTTCGATCTCGTATCTTCTCCTGTTCTTCTTAGTTGGCAAAAACCTGAAATGAGCAACAAAAAGGGCCGTGATGAATTATACTTGTAATGGAATATGGATGCACGAACAGGGAAAATCACATTTTGGATCTCATTTATTGCGAATGTCTCACTCGGCATATGATCTGTCATGTTACTACTAACAGTGAATCGTGTGACGAAGTGGTCCAGCAGGGGTCCTAAGGTCGGATGAATGATTACGTGTAGCTATGCCATTGCATAGGACATTAATCGACAAATGTGGGCCCGAAAAACTAAAGACACCTAATTTATAGAACTGAAAATAAAAATTCCTCATTAAAATGTGATAATTTCAACATTGTTGGACATCATACCTTAAACCTGGGATGTAAGAGTTATGTATTTCTTCAACAACCAACTCTACTTGTTCTTTCTTAAGTGCAAATATGGCTTTTACATCATCAAAATTGGCCCCAAAAGCTGCTCCAGCAATGATATCTGATGCCAGATTTTGCATTTCAACTGCAACGTCAAGTTCGAATTTCCCTTGAGAATGAGCCGATCTTCTGTTCCATCTTTCGATCAAATTACAGCAACTAGTTACAAAAACCGGTATCATCTCCTGTTAGGATTGCAAGTGTGTCGTTAACATGTGTAACAAGATAAAACAAATTACATCTAGACCCCCTGTAGCTGCATGTACTTAACGTATAAACTCCTCCATCTTAGTTTAAAAAATTACATTTTGCACCCATTATGGATCGCAAATGGATTACGAGCAATAGCGCCATGAATTCTATGTCCTGCAAGAGTGATACTAACTACATACTAATTTCGAATACATTTGTAGCCTCAATCATTTGATATGAAGTCACTAGCTTTTGTGTCGTCATTGATTCCACAACTATCGGATTGAAGTAGTTTGAAACGTTTCAATTACACAAATCAAGTTTTTAACGAAAACAACATTTAAATTCTATCAGCGCCCGACAGGGACGTAGCCAGGATTTATGGAAAGGGGGGCGAAACTAAAATTTTTAAAATAGAAGGGCTAAAATTTATAATTAGGAGGGGGCGAAAATCCAAAATTAGGGGAACAAAACTAAAATTTTCTTAAAATATAAAGGGGGTAAACAAAAATTTTCAAAACTTAGGGAGGGCGGGGGCCACCCCCAGCCCCCCCTTTGGCTCCGTCCCTGGCGCCCAACAGTGCTGTGGTTCGTGTTCGTAATCCATCAGCAGACCGTAAAGGGAGTCCAAGGTAAATATATAGCGTAACTACAAGAGGTCGAGACGTAAATCAATGAAAAAAGACTATAAATTTCATCTAATTATAGTATTAAAGCACATACCATAATCTTGTCATGGTGAAATGTAGTCTTCTTCTTTTGGTCCATTGATCTCCTTCCAAAGTTAAAATTCCTGATAGACGCGAGGGGGTTCCTCGGAGGCATTCAAAAATCTCCATGTTTGTTATTCAGCACGTCCCTATTCAAATGAAGAGAAACATAAAATACATATGAATTAAATTGAGAAAAAAGAAAACGTTAGAAGCATCTACTAACGTACAGAAAAAATCCGAAAGTCATAGTCTCCTAGCTCTCTTGGTTCTTCTTGAATTTTTAATGCTGATGAAACTAAAGCCGGATTGCATTCGTACAGAATAATGCATTGAAGAGTTGAAATATCTCCAATTCCAGGTGGGACCTCCTTCAAGAAAAACATTTCAAGGTTCTCGAGACAAGGGAAGTGACTTTCTTCTACTCTCCAGTACTTCAGATCAACATTAATCATTCGCAGAAACTTTAATCTTGGAAATTCTCCTTCTTTAGTTTGCCACTCTTCTCCGGTAAACGCGTTCACATGTAGTTCGAGGTAGTGTAGATTAGGCAATGAACCCACAATCGTCATCTCTTTCCATGAAAGACGACAACCAATTAGAGTCAACTTGATGAGAGTAGATGGAAAGCTGATGAAGTTCTCTGGCAGTGCTACCACACCGACTGATTGGGAAAACCCGATGTCCAATTCCTCAAGTTGGCGGAGATGGACTAGATTATTGAGTCTAACTCCTCCCAGCAATTTTCCGTAACTCAATTTTCAGTATCTTAAGATTTGGAATCATTTCGATGGTATCACGAGTGAGTTTGAAGTTTTTTATCGTCTCAAGTGTTTGCAGCCTTCCTAGGAGAGGGACTCCATCAGCAATCCTGATTTCACCATAAGGAATTGGGGGCAATGTTATTGAATAGTCTATTACATGTCTAAGATGTGGCATCTTCCAAATTTCAGATGGTAATATTGTCCCCACATTATGAAGAATTAATGTTTGAAGATTCTGAAGCTTGAATATAGATGGCGGAATGCATAGCTTCTCCTGCAACTGCGAGGTATCTTAGATGTAATAATTCCACAATTCCATTAGGAAACTTGGAGCTTCCGATGCTTCTTGTATCTAATACTCTCAGTAGTTTAGAGCTAGATACAACTGATGAAAGACGCTGCCAAATGGAATCCTTGCCAAAAAATAGAACAGCACGAACATGTTTCGCATGTTTGTTTTGTATATGCGAAATGAGGAATCATTCCACATATGGATGTAGAAACGACGTACGTTCCCTACAAGTTCCGAAAGAAAGGCATTCTTCTTATCCAGGCAGTGGAAAAAAGATTCATAGTGAGCTTGTTGTGAGCACAATTCTCTTAAAAGATCATGAATGCTACAGAGCTCAAATTTGCCCAAGGGATCTTTCCTGGTGACTAAAACAAGATTTCTATTCACAAGATCTTCTAAGTACTTCTCCCCCACTTCTTCTAAGCTCTCAGATTCATTTGGTTTTACAAATCCTTCGGCGACCCATAAGCCGATGAGTTCAGAAATTCGAATATTATAATCTTCTGGAAAGCCTCCAATATACAAGAAACATCATCCTAGTAGTTATAATTACCCGACTTCCCTTTTTATCATCAGGAAGTATCATCTTTACATCATCCCAGACTTTATTTTCCCACATATCATCCAACACGATAAAATACCTCATTCCTTTCAAACGCTTGTGTATAAGATCTGCTAATAACCCCTCGTCCACTCCAGTTAAATCTTTCTTATTTTTTATTTTCAGTGAATCTACAATAGCTAGAAAAATGTTTTGACGTTTGTAATCTTGAGATACAGTGACCCAAGCACGACAAGTTTGTCATCAAAAATATTTCTAGCCAAAGTAGACTTACCAAGACCCCCCATACCGACAATCGATATGACATCACGTTTGTATGGTTGTCCACAAAGTTGCTCTTTTATTTTTTCCTTGTATTCCTCCAATCCCACCATGGTGGTTCCATCCCTCGGTGCTTCTGCAACTGATGCTCCACCATTATCTGCAGCAATATTAGTGTTAACCCCTAACTGCTCACGACTTGTGTGGTTTTCTTTGATCCTGATGAGCTCGTCCACAATGGAAGTAACTTCTTCCTCCACCTTCTTCAAACCTTGATAACATTGCTTCTGTTTTCCCTCTGCAAGAGTCTTGTAGTTGTCTTCCTCCGAAAGAAGCTGATTTGAAATGTGAGATTCGACGATATCCTGATAAGCAGCATCTCTGATTCGCCGTTCCAGAATATCAGCTGTTCCTTCTGTAAAATCTTTTCGTGAGTAATACTGCAACAATTCTTCTACAAAGTTGAACTTTTCAGAGAGGGATGCTATTCCTTGTTTGTCAAGATCTAGAAGAGAGTTTGAATATGGATGTTCAGGATTGTTTATCTCTTCGAGCAATCTAACGAGTTGAACAAGAGCAGCATAATAAGCCATGGCTAATAGATCTCTTTCAGCACCAGACACACAGATCTAAGAGAGAAATTCAAGGATTTGGGTATCAGTATCACAGAGTTAGAATAAAGCTGTTTTCTTGAACAAGTGTTGGGATTAAAATATAGTTAAACAACGACTTCCTCTTGTATTTGTTAATTGGTATGATAGGCTGTCAATGGCTCCATCAAACTAAGAATTTATCTCAAAATGTTAAGTCTTTTCTTGGCAGCTATTGTAACTCTGATGTGCAAATAAACTGGTACGCTGTATCTGTATCCATCTACACACTGTATTTTGTTTTTCATGTTATAGAAAGCCGGTTTCCCTTTTTATTTAATTTGGTTTTTTTAATATATTGGTTTATTACATGTAGTTATTAAAAATAAGAGATAATTACGAACAGCCCCCAGAAGTTTGACGATATTACAAATTATCCCTATGGTTTGAGAAATTACAAACTCTCCCTTGGTTGTTATCTCCTCCGTTAAACTTAACGGAACGTGTGGAATTTACTATTTTACCCCTAATATGTTCCTAATATGTTGAAATTCAAGGGAGTATATGTAATTAAGAGCCAAAGATAAGGGGATTAATGCAAAGGCTGAAATTCTTAGGGGGTTTGACGTAAGTACTTAAATTTTTTGTCTACCCAGCATTTTTCTTTTTCAATGAACTAATTAATGAAATTTTAATATTTTTATGATAGATTAATTTCAGACCTAAAGTTTATGTTTTCCTAATATTTTTCTATAGATATTGATCTCATGCATGTTCAACATTTAAAATAATTGTTTAAATGTCTCTGACGGATATTTATGTGAATTTACTAATGATTTATTGATATTGGTGTGTTTATTATGATTTTTAATTTTGAGGGAAAGTTTTGATAATGCACTAATTGATGTTTTATATGAATTTTTATTTTGAGGAAAAATTTGTTATAATTATAAATAAATTATTTTAAACTAATTTTAAATGGGCATGTACAAAATATATTTAAAACTAAGATATAAATATAAAAGAGAATTTATAATTTATCATATTGTATACAAATAAATATGCATGAAATATCTAATTCAATTTATATTTATAGATAAAATATAAAATATAATATTAATAATAACTTTTTAAATACAAAACATTCAAAATTAACTAATATTACAATTATATCATTAAAATCTAAATAAAACTTATAATATACTCCATGAGGGTATTTTTGGAACATAAATTTAAATTTTAACGGTGTGATTAACGGCTGTGAAATTTGTGAGAAAATGTAAAGGTCGGGGGGGAGTTCGTAATTTCTCAAACCCCAGGGATAATCTGTAATATCGTCAAATCTCAGGGGCAACTCGTAATTATCCCTAAAAAATAAAGTCAAAATTAATTAATATTCGTGCTCTAAGTCAATATTCAGAGTAAATTTTTCCGCTTTTCAAAATTTGTGACGACCTTTGGACGATTTTTCAAAAATAATATTTAAAATTAAACGAATTCATAAAGTGTTATTAGAAAAATCGGGTTAAAATTTTACTCTAAAATGTCAGAATCCCTGGCGTTTTTGAATATTTTTTATTAATATTTTAATGGAAACTCCAGAGATCTTGTCGTCTAATTCTTTTTTATTATTTTTTAATCTCCGTCGCCAGATCTTGACGTTTCTTTCATTTTATAATATTTTTTTAAAAGTTGCCACTTGATGTGGCGTTTTTAAAATAAAGATCTTTTTTTATATATCTATATTATTAAGCGAGAGATTCAAGTAATAACCATTTTTATTTTTTTGAACTATTGGACTCTTTTTCTGTTTTTCTATTTATTTGTCTTCTATCCTTTTTTTTTTCCTTCTGTTTTCCTCTCCTCTTTTCTATTTATTTATTTTCTTCTCTTACATTTTCTTAACTTATCTTTTCTCACCCCATTTTAGTTTTTTTTTTCAAAAATAATATTATTTGATGTGTTATGCTTTTATGCTATTTTTATATTAAATGCAATAATTATGATAAAATATATATTAAGGGGGAATTTGTGAATAGTATCCATGAGTTGGAAAAATATTTGTTAGCTCCACAATTTGAAAAACGTTTGCATTCACTCCCCAATTGAAAAACAGAATGTTTGTCTACTCCCCATTTTTCAGAAATATTGTATAATGGGGAGTAAATAAACGTTTTATTTTTCACTTGGGGAGTGAATGCAAACTTTTTTCAAACTGGGGATCGGAGCAAAAAAAACATTTCACTCCCCACTTGGGGAGTTTTGGGAAATTTTCCAATATATTAATATAAAAATTAATTTATATATATTTTAAAGAAAAAATATTATAATTCGCACACGCAACGAGTGTGTCAAAGTTACTAGTTATATTAATTGTAAATTATATTTTTTTTAGGTCCTAATATTTATTACAGATAATTATAGGAATAAATAATTGATTAGCAAGTTTATAGTTTATTGGAGATAAAGTAATACAATTAATTAATTGAAATATTTAGAATGTGAGATTAAATCAAATATAGAAGATAAGTGGTTAATTCTTTGTAAATTCTGACTTATCACGTAACGGAAAAGATGGTATTAATCACCGTGATCTCTGGCGTTTTTGTTTAAAAAAATAGTTTTTTTAATTTAAAAACGCCGCAGCTAGTGGCAACTTTACAAAAAAAATATTAAAAAAATAAAAAAAGCCAAGATCTCTGGTGACGGAGGATAAAAAATAATAAAAAAATTTAAGGCGCTAAGATCTATGACGACCCTGTTAAAATATTAATAAATAATACCAAAAAACGCCAGAAGCTCTGGCGTTTTAGTTTAAACCTTAACCCGTTTTTTGTGGGTATCATTTTAAGAATTCGATTAAAAATAAATATTATTTTTGAAAAATCCTCGTCGTGTTAGGCTCACGACTTTATTAAAAATTAGGGTTTAGTGGTTTATTTTTGAATTAGGGTTAGGGTTTCTTTTTTTTATTTAACTTTAAAAAAAAAACTCAAAGTGATGATAAGTTTGAATTATTACGTCTGATAATAGTGGTTGAACATTTATGATGACAACTTTGAATTATTTACATCTGAATTTGAATTATTAGGGTGGTGGGATATTGAACATGACAATACATATTTTTTACCATTAAGTTCTGATAAAAGTTGTTGGATATTTATGATGGCAACTTTGAATTATTTACACCTGCATTTGAATTATTATGTGGTGGTGAGATATTGAACATGACAATACGTATTTTTTACCATTCAATTCTGATAAAAACAGTTGGATATTGATGACGGTAGGTTTGAATTGTTGCATCTGCATTTGAACATGACAATACACAAAAGATGTTGGATATTGATGATAAAAGCTGTTGGACCATTCAATTCTGATAAAAGTTGTTGGATATTGATGGTGGTAAGTTTGAATTGAATGAATTATTGAAGCAAACTCATCTATTTAAAGGTGGTTATTTGGTTGTCAAAGCAATCACAAAAAACTTCACAAACCCAAGAATTTTCTGAGTTTTTATTCAACCCAAAGTTCTTCACCAAAATCTTTTTGTTAATGTCTCCCATCTATAGTGGGATCAATTGAGTTAGTTATTTTTTATGGTGGAAATTATACTGTTTCCAACCATCGTGTTTCTTACAATTTACCTCCATTAGCCACAACGATAATTTCTCGATCAATCTCATTTGAAGGTTTATTAGATCATGTTTATGATGTCATTGGCTTGAATCGAAACCATCACACCATTCAATTGTTCTCGCCATTCTACATCTCTGTAAACCCAATACTCGAAACAGTCATTGAAATAAATGATGATCGAGTAATGTGGTGTTACACCAACCCGGAGGCTGAAGTAGAATCATTTAAGGTTTATGTTGTTGTTGAAACCATCCACACACAACAATCCACTGATGTTCATTGGAGTGAAGACATGCGAAATTACATGGATCTCCTAAGCCATGATATGCCTTCCGTCACCAGTGGTTTCGCAACATTTGGTATCAATGATCCAAACCCTTCATTCCAACAAAGCCACCATAATGAGGCTTATGCGGAACAGGAGGCTGCTGAAGTGCATGAAGAAATACCACATGCTTCCCAACAAATGAACAATGAGCTGTCGGATTTGGAGATAGATGATGTGCCGACTGGCAATGCGAACGACGCCGAGGAGGTTGCCGCTACTGAGCATGTATTGTCGCAGCATCACCCTGAAGGCATGAATCCACAACTCCACAAACCTTATCCTTTCTACTCTAGTTCCGTGTCTGATATGTACGCTGATTCGATGGACTTGCCATCATGTAAATGGAATCAGTTTTACAATCCCAATGTTGGTAGATTGGCTGTTGGGATGTCATTCGAAAGCAAAAACCATGGTCAAGCCTACGTGAAGCACTACTCGATTCATTGGGTGAAGCGAGAGTTTAATGTTAAAAACAGTGAGCCAACATTATGGAAGATTTTCTGTTGTGCCACTTCAGGCTGTCCCTGGGCATTGCGTCTCAAATATAAGAAGAGATATCAAACTTAGACAATAATTGTATATAATGGAGATCATACATGTGCTGATGACTACATCCGTAGTGATCATACCAATTTGGACACAAATTTTATTGCTGCATTGTTGATGGGCCACGTTAGGAAAAACTACGCGTATGCTGTTGCCGACATCCAGCAAACCGTGAAGGACTTCTGTGGGTACGAAGTTGGGTATTCAAAGGCATACCACGGTCTTAGACGTACTAAAGAGCTCCTGTACGGTACCTGAAAAAGCTCGGTCTGCAACCTTCCAAATTTCATGGCTGCACTTCAAAAATGGAACCCAGGTAAACTCAAGCAATGCTTCCAAGTTTGTTTATGGTTCACTACTGGTCACGACTAATTTTAATATCCATTACAAAATTGTTTGGCATCAGGAACGATAGTGGAGTGGCAGCATCACCTGCGTGGAGGAGGTAGGCCTGGTGTAGAGATGATTCATTTATGTTTTTGGGCTTTTAGACCCTGCGTCGAGGGGTTCAAACACTGTCGGCCCGTCATCTGAGTTGATGCCACACACTTGTACACCAAGTACAAACATAAGCTTATGATTGTTGTGTGTGTCGATGACAATCAAACCATTCTCCCTCTTGCGTTTGCATTGGTAGACGAGGTGACTACCAGTTCCTGGGGATGGTTTTTGAACTTAGTGCACTTGCGTATCATAGAAGACCTCCAGAGGTTTGTGGCCATAATTTCAGATCATAACAAGGGCATAATTAGGGCCATAGAAGAAGGGTACGGGTCCTTTAATGGTGAGTGGGGATGTCACCGCTACTGCTTGAGGCATTTGTGTTCTAATATACATTCCATATATAAAAAGCCCAATTGAAAGATCTATGTTGGGTTGCCAGTGTGGTGGTCGATGAAGTTTCGTTCCTCTTTCTACGTCTTGTAACGATCGGACCACTTCTCTATAACTTTCGACAAACATTTGGAATCGACTTGTATCAGTGTAATCAGTAATCGTCAAGTAGTCATCCATCATGTATTGCAGAATAGTCGTCTGAAATAACATAAAACTACTCAAACAACAATATATTTAACATCAAAATTTAACAAATAAAAATAAGACATACCTGTTGGGATAAGTGCCCTAAAAATCCAATTTGTTGGATTAATTAAATTGAAATTACAACAAGTTATGAGTATTTTACATATTATTAATTAATGACGTGTGATGGTATTCTTATATGAAATGTGTTTCATAGGAAA
>JBBMKE010350935.1:0-13206 GCA_037834125.1 Lippia alba | reverse complement strand
GACTCTCTGATCGGCATATATTGCCCCAATTTATAGGCCTCCGAGATGATACGGTGTGGGGGCGGCCGGTGTTGGATTGGATATATATGTACCTTATTTTGGTCGGTACTCCAATCCATGCAACAAATAGATTAACGGGCATTTGGCCCTTGTTTTTGTTTTTGGCTAATTAAAATTTTCAGGGCAGTAAAATGAGAATTTGGAACCGGAGATCACTTGTGTGGTTTACAATGAGCTGGATAAATAACGAGGTGTGTATAATATAATGACCCGTCCTTTTAATTATGTAGAGAAAAATCAATGCTTCACCTGGAGTATATATACGGACTACGGTGATATTTTCTTTTAAGTAGAAAAAAATATTGTAATGATGGGATCTTATTAATGTATGTTGCCTGCGTGCATTTTTCTTTTAAATGAAATAAAAAGCTACAGATACTATGTCGGGGTTTTAAATAGTTATCACAATCCCCTTTTATTTCTATTTTTACTAAAATTCCCTTGTTTGTCTTTTTTTCTCTTTGTGGTGTTTACTTATGTGCGTGACAAATACATGCAATCTCCGACATTAATTGTTCTGTTTTTTTTTTTTTCCTATCTCTTGTTTAGAGCAGGCATCCAATATTAGCTGAAAAGTATCATTTAAAATTTAAATATCGTACTCAATGAATTAATTTAAAAAATCATTATACATAATATTAGGTGAGCCCACTTGTAAAATGACGCGTGAGATTGAAAATGATACATGAAAATGACATTCAAGAATGTGAATAAAATGATACATGTTTAAAGGCGTAGAACTTACGAAGTATTCTATAGTACTATCCTTGCAGATAATGTCAGTGAAATTGTAAAATAATGTAGTACTTATCAATAACTAATTAGAATTGGTTCAAATGTCGATAATATAATAAAATATAAAGTAGAATTAAGGTTGTTTTAATCTACAGGGGAACATAAGAAATTTTACAAATTAAACTAAGTATATAAAATTGAATAAAAAATAAATATAAGTTATAATTTAAATTTTCAAGTTAATTTTACTATTTAACTTATAATTTTGTATTTTAGATGGTGTTTGTGATGCATGCTCACATATGGTACCATCCAAATTAGCAAATTTAACAAGTAAAAGGTATTCGACTAATATATCCTATACGAAAACATGACAAGACAAAATAATATTTTTAATTTTTCATGCACCATATGAGTGTTAATTGGAACTTATAAATTTTTTAATGTATATGTAAGAGTGTAAAAAAATAAATTTTAATTGAGATCTTGTTACTATATTTAAGTTTAAAAAGTTTTATTTTTTGTGTAATTTAATAATTCCCATAATTCAAATGAATAAATTATAGTTTTAATGTGCAGCCGCACGTTGTTTTACTTCTACAATAAAAAGGAAGATTTTAAACTAGAACAAAATCTGCATTTATACGATTTGAACCGTGGCATCCAGTCAATTCTTATGAGATGGACCTTTTTCTACTTGTTTTGAAGTTCACATGTTTAAAATGTTTTGGCAGTTGTGATATCGGAGGACAAACTACAAAGGACGTAATTACAAGATAAGGGCAGTTTTGTGGACGCAACTTTGGGGAATTTGAGACCAAAGATCCGGCTTGTCATTCATAAATAATTGATAATTCATTCATAAACTATATTCGTTACTAAAGCCTATTCGATGCTTGTGTCTCACATCTTGTCGGTTCGTCACAATAAAAGTAGATTTCTGTTATGAATTTCTGTTTTATCACAAAATTCTTTCTCAATATGTCGACTATATTGATAAAACTGGTCACTAGTACAAACTACTTTTTTGCGACTAGTTCCATTTCATGCAAATAAATTGTCACGGGGAGAACAATGTTAGATATGGTGAAAGCCATAGTTTTGGGGAAAAGCTTAATTCTGTATTACTGTGATCAAAGGAACGATATACACTAGAATAAATACATGTACACCTATACTAGGAAAGGAAAGTAAATCACGCTAACAATTTACATAATTACATCAATCCCTAATTTACTGCTTTCCTTGTTTACACTCCCCCTCAAGTTGTACTGTCGGATCCTCGATATACAACTTGCTCAATACTTCTGCAAATGTCCTCCCATTCACGGCTTTTGTCAAGATGTCTGCCAGTTGATCTTCGGACCTCACAAACGGTAACTTAATGATTCCTTCCTCAATCTTTTCTTTGATGAAGTGCCGGTCCACTTCTACATGTTTCGTCCTATCATGCTGGACAGGATTTTCTGATATGCTTATCGCTGCCCTGTTGTCACATTTTAATCTGCATGCTCTAGTGGGCGAGAATCCAATTTCTGTTAATAACTTCCTCAACCAGAGCACCTCTGCTACCCCACGTGCAACTCCTCTGAATTCTGCCTCAGCGCTCGAAAGGGCCACCACTTTCTGTTTTTTACTCTTCCAAGTCACTACGTTTCCTCCCACCAAGGTGAAGTAACCAGAAGTTGATCTGCGATCACTAGGGCTCCCAGCCCAATCTGCGTCGGTGTAGGCCTCAATCTCTAAGTGTCCATGCTTCTGAAAAACAATTCCCCTTCCTGGACAGCTTTTCAAGTATCTGCACACTCTGATTGCCGCATTCATATGCTCCTTCTGAGGGCGGTGCATAAATTGACTTAGCACCCCTACAGCATAGGCAATGTCAGGTCTAGTGTGTGCTAAGTAAATCAACTTCCCCACCAGATGCTGATAACGTGCCTTATCTGCCTCCTCTGCTCCTTCTTCTATTCTCAAACCGTGGTTGACTATCATAGGTGTATCAGCTGGTTTACAATCTAACAACCCGGTTTCAGCTAGCAAATCTAGAACGAACTTTCTTTGGGAAATATATATCCCTTTCTTCGACCGCAATACCTCAATCCCGAGAAAGTACTTCAGCTGTCCCAGATCTTTCATCTCGAATTCTCTGAACAGATTTTTCCTTAAGCACACGATCTCTTCTGAATCATCCCCCGTAATAACCATATCATCTACATAGATGATGAGACATGTCACCAGCTCTCCCCTGCGTTTGATGAAGAGAGTATGGTCTGAATTACTCTGATGATAGCCATACTTTCTCATTGCTGCCGAAAACCTACCAAACCATGCCCTGGGAGACTGCTTTAGTCCGTACAACGCCTTTTTTAATCTGCACACCTCTCCTTTTTTGAATCCCTTACTGAAGCCTGGAGGTGGTTCCATATAGACTTCTTCCTGGAGGTCACCATGCAAAAATGCATTCTTCACATCAAACTGGTGAAGAGGCCAATTCCGGTTTGCTGCCACCGAAAATAGCACCCTGATCGTATCAATCTTGGCCACGGGGGAAAAAGTCTCTGAATAATCCACCCCATATGTCTGTGTATATCCCTTTGCTACCAGCCTCGCCTTGTACCGCTCCACACTTCCGTCTGATCTATGCTTTACTGTAAAGACCCAACGACACCCTACAGTTCGCTTCCCCTGGGGAATAACACACTTCTCCCAAGTATCATTCTTCTCGAGTGCCTCCATTTCTACCTCCATAGCACGCACCCACTTCTCATCTGATAGAGCTTCGTCAACTTTATTTGGTACAGACACTGAGTGTATGGCTGTTTTATACGCCTGGGCCTGTTCTGTTAAAGCTCCTTGAACCAAGTTTGCTACTGGATACCTAGGAGTCCTACCCGTATGCTCGGGCTCATACCGCCTAGGTGGAACTCCTCTATTCGCTCGTGGAGGCAAAACATACCTCCCTGTACCACCTGCACTGTTCTCCCCCTGTACCACACACTCCATATGATCTACTGTATCACCTGCACTGTTAGGATCATAGGGAATAGGCGAAACACATGACGACAAACTACCTTTGCTACTAACCTCAGGAGTATCCGTCGGAGTCGAATTGGGCTCAGTAGAAGCAACCGTGGGCTGTACTCTGTGAGGTGGTGGCTCGATGGTTCCGCCTACTTGCTCTTTTGGGACTGTGTCAGGCCAAGACAGGGGTGGCACCCCACTCAATGGATCCTGCTGGCTACTACTCTCCCCCTGATCACTGAGTGGGGAATGGAAAAAATACTCTGACTCTATGAAATCACAATCCATAGTGGTAAACAACCGCCTAGTGGATGGATGATAACACCTATACCCTTTCTGAGTTACCCCATACCCGACAAAGACACACTTGACCGAGCATGGGTCAAGTTTGGACCGGACTGACTTAGGAAGATGGACAAAGACAGAGCACCCAAAAACCCGTGGCTTGAGGTTTAAGATAGAGGGAACACTGACTTGAGTGGCTAGACACTGCACAGGTGTGTTAAAGTTAAGAGGTTTTGATGGCAATCGGTTGACTAGATAAACAGAGGTGGACACGGCCTCGGGCCACATATACTGGGGACAGCGAGACTCAATGAGCAAGGATCTGGACATTTCGAGTAACTGGCGGTTTCTGCGTTCAGCTATACCATTTTGTTGTGGGGTATGTGGGCATGAAGTTTGATGTACTAACCCATTGTCCCGAAAAAACTGTTGTAAGGCAGAGTTCACATACTCTCCCCCATTATCAGAACGAAGTACTTGTATTTGCGACTTATATTGTGTTCGAACCATATTATAAAACTCAAAGAATTTGGTTGGCACTTCAGCCTTATTCTCAAGGAAATATACCCAAGTCATTCGCGAAAAATCATCAATAAAGAGAACAAAGTACTTAAAACCATGACTTGACTCAGTATTCGGAGCAGGACCCCATACATCAGAATGCACTAAGGAAAAAACTGATTTAGACCTTGAGTTCGACACATGATACGACTGCTTATGACTTTTTGCTAGCAAACAAGTTTCACACGAAAACTGACTATCTAAAGGAAACAATTTAGGAAATAGCAAGTTAAGATACCCTAACGAGGGATGTCCCAAACGCCGGTGCCACAACCACTGTTGGCGATCCACTGTCCCGCGAGCAAGCGCTGCAGTCCCGTGTTGAGCTACCTCGTCGACGAAGTACAACCCTCGTTCCTCAGTACCACGCCCAATCACCTTCCCCGAACGAATATCCTGCAATAAGCAAAAAGTAGGGAACATCAGCACCATACAGTTGAGTTCTTTAGTGACTTGACTGATAGAAAGTAACTTGTAGGACAAACTGGGCACATAGAGGCAATTCTTTAATTTTAAATCCGGGGAAAGGGTCACTGTTCCCGTTCCTTCAACTGGACAAATGCCCCCACTGGCATTAAGAATCCCCTTTTTCAACGGGGCACCAAAATCTGTCAAGTCAGACCGTTCATGAGTCATCGTGTCGGTGGCACCACAGTCAAAGATCCACCTAGACCTCTGTGTTGACTTCTCTGAAGTGGCCTGAAGAGCTATACCTGCTGAAACATTATTTACAGATGGGTCCCGTGTACAAATAGGGGAATACGGGCCCTTACAATCATTAAATGGAACATTGGGGGTACAGGTGCATAACTTAGAGCAAGGGGGGTTTAATTTGCACAACTTAAAAGATTGGGGGTAGGGTGGTAAATCCACCCTTAACCCTATACCTAGGTGAGCCTGCCCCATTTCTCCCTTGTCTGATGCCGCCTCTGTACGTTCCCCCTCTTTCTTCTCTTCTGCCGGTGACTCCTTCCTGCTACCGGCGGCGATGGACGCCGCGCCGTATGCTGGTGTTGAGCGGTCCCGCCTCCTACTCCTCCACCCTTCCGGCCATCCAATTATCTCGTAGCACCCATTTTCGGAGTGCCCAACTCTCTTGCAGTGGCCGCAGACCACTGGGCCGTCGTTCTCGTTGCTGGGTGTCCGGTGTGGAGCTGCCGACGCCGATGGGTGTCTTGGTGGCCTACTCGCCGTCGGCGGCGCTGGTCTCTGTTCACTGTGTCGTGGCCTGCCGCGACCAGATCTGTCGCGGTTCTGACTTCCGGCGACCAAACCAGCTCCAATTCCCATTTCCGCCGATGATGATGACCGACCCCCAAGGATTTCACGCCGGGTTCCCTCTCGTCTGATGGTGGCATAGGCTTTCTCTACGGTCGGAAGCGGGTCTTCTTTTAGGAGATCTCGTCTTTCTGATTCGTACCTATCGTCGATCCCAGCGAGAAATTGGAATAACTGGGTCTCGGATCTGAGGCGATTGAACGCCGTTACATCTCGTTCACATGACATCGGATTGGGTTGTCGGAGCTCAATTTCACGCCAGATCCGCTGAAGGCTGCTGTAATACTTCTCAATGCTATCCGTCCCCTGTTTTAGATTATTGGCTTTGATTGTGAGATCGAATATCTGTAAGCCATCTCTGCTTTGGCTGTACGTGGAGTTCAGGGCATCCCACAGTGTCTTCGCCGACGGGTATTCGGCGAATAACACCACTAATTCCGGCTCCATGTTGTGCAGTAGCCATGTGCAGACAATCAGATCTGTCTGTTCCCACTTGGCATATGCCGGCGAATCTGCTGCTGGTGGTGCTGGGTTTCCGGTGAGATGGTCCAATTTTCCCCTCCCCCCAATCTCCATCTTCATGAGTCGTGACCAGAGGGAGTAGTTGAATTGGTTCAATTTTATGTTGATAGATATGGATTGAGGCATTTGGTTATTGGTCTGATTTGTGTCGGTTGCTGTTTGGGTTTGTTGTAGGTTGCTGAGTAAAGTGGCTAATTGGGTGGCTAGGGAATCGCTGGGCTGTTGCGATCCCTTGCCGGTGCTGCTGCTGTCTTCGGCCATGGCCGGGAAAGGTACAGTACGTGATGAGCAAGGTTCGAATCCAATTATTGGATCGTCGGCCGCTCTGATACCATGTTAGATGTGGTGGAAGCCATAATTTGGGAAAAGCTTAATTCTATATTGCTGTAATCATAAGAACAATATACACTAGGATAAATACATGTACACATATTCTAGGAAACGAAAAAAAATCACGAGTAAATCACGCTCACAATTTACATAATTACATCAATCCCTAATTTACTGCTTTTCTTGTTTACAGTCTACAAAAGGAGACGCAGACCTTGTCGAAACATTTGCAGATGAGCTTGATACCCGATTTCATTCTTATTTTATAAAGTTTCCTCGCTACTCTAAATACACTAAATGACAAACGTACAATGCAACTACTATAAATAGTCTTGAAAACAAAGTAAAATTTTATAAAAAAAATGCACCCAATCGAAGCATCAATTGTTAGGCGGAGAGTTTTCCTTGTATATTTTCAATTACGTAGGATTCGCTTTAAAATTTTTCAAAACTCAACGTTGAGTTTGAACATTACACATTTCATAGGGGTGTTTTCGAAAGAAACCCAATAAATATTACATTATGTCCGATTTTATTCTTATTTTATGAATTTTCCTCACTACTCTCATAAAATAGGGAAGGGCTTTAATTTCACCACATGTACACTTGGAGATTCCATACAACACATGCTAAAGTTGACTTCATATAGTTCTGCTACATCCCAAGAAACTTATGAGGATCACAAGCTATGGAGGAGTTGACTTCATACATTTCATGCCAAGAAGCGCTGTGAATTACCAGTCTTGCTGAAAAAGGTATGGAAGTCTTCACATTCGTATTGATATGTAATTTTATTATAGGCTTCATTTGTGTTTTAGATTTGATGAATTCACTTCTTCACATATATATGATTTGAAGCGTATATCTTTTTCACTTTTTCATGTCGTCTAACTTTATATACGGAACTAAGAGGAGTAGAAGAAAATGGATGTGTGTAACGATGTAATGGTACACTCTATAGTACCAAAATATGATTAGAGGAAATAAATTAATTGAGAAGGTAATGAGGGTATCATATTAATATTACTCTTTGAAATTTAGAGAAGTTACTGTGATATAATGGACGTCTTACCTGATCTATATGTCATGCAGCAATCAGATAAAAACTAATTAAAAGAGTTCCCTGTTTAGCTGCGAAAGAGTTCTGATTGGAGATGGCTTATGCTGCCGTGCTTTCTCTTCAGCGTACACTGTCACGCTTCATGGATTCTTCTCTAATTGAAATTCATTACTTCGATTGGAGAACCATACAATTCGCATGCTACGATGGGGCCAATTCCTTAAAAGATCTTGCTCTGAGATTGGACAACAGCAAGAGGATGGAAGTTTTGGCTGGAAAAATAACTGAGGCAGCCTGGAAATTACAAGATACACTTGAATCACAGGTATTAAATCAGTTCTTTCCACAATCAGAGATCTCTGGAGATGAGGAGGGTCAATCCCGTAAACTCTGCCTATACTTGGACGAGGACGCCAAACAAGGGATTGCTTCTTTCGTTGAAATGGTAAAGAAGCTGAAGGAGGAGTATGATGAAGGCGATCATGAATCAAGCAACTCGTTGTATGAAGAAGTTGCTGCTGTTTCATTAAGAACTGATTATGGTGCAATCAGCTCGAAGATGGTTGGGTTATCTGATCAGTATAATGAGATAAAAAAACGGGTGCTAACCCCAGGCAGGTATCACCATATTATTCCAATTGTTGGGATGGCAGGAATCGGTAAGACTACTCTTGCTAAGAAGCTATTTGAAGATGAAGAAGCTTTGGCTTATTTCGAGTGTCGTGCTTTCGTGACCTTAGGCCAAAAATATCAATTGAAAGAAGTCATCCTATGTATTCTCACTCAAATGGAGCATAAAGTAGATGAAATCCAAACACAAACCGAAATGCTATTAGCTTATTATTTGTACAAAAGTTTGCAAGGTCGAAAGTACCTAATTGTGTTGGATGATGTATGGAACAAAAACTTCTGAGATGATGAGTTCAAACAAATACTTCCAAGAGATGAAAGAGGTAGTCGTATCATGCTGACAACTAGGCTAAGAGAAGTAGCCAAAACAGCCTTTCCTAGCATATTATTCGATTACTACCCTGAAAATATGCGGTTCTTGAATAAAGAAGAAAGTTGGGAGCTTCTTCGAGAAGAGGTGTTTGGTGAAAATTACTCATGCCTTATGAGCTTGAGAAAGTTGGGAAGAAGATTGCAGAGGTTTGTGAAGGTCTCCCTTTAACAATCGTCACGGTGGCGCGCCTCCTATCAGAAGCTCCTGAAAAGACGCCAGAGTATTGGAATGAAGTAGCGGAGAAGCGAAATCCAGTTTTCACAGAGGCATATGGGAAATATATGAGGTATTATATCCAAGTTATACATATTTACCTCAAGATTTACAAGGATGTTTTCTCTATATGGGAGTTTTCCCATTAAGTTTTGGGATTCCTGCCTCAAAGATCTATAATTTATGGAAGGTCGAGAATGTTCTTGAAGCTGATGATTCTTTTCTTGAGAAATTGGAAGAGCTTGTTGAAAACAATATTGTTTTGGTCCGCCAGATGTCTTCTAGAGCATATAGAACCAAAACTTGCCACCTCCATTCTGTGCGTGAAAGAAGCTGAGAAGATAAAGTTTTTTCATATCTTAAATAGCAATATTTCAAAAAAATGTAGAGGAAGCGAACGGCTGTTGTGCATCCAAAACAAGGTCTTATTTGGCATAGATAAGGTGTCTGAATGGATAAAATCCATGCAAATGGTGCGGTCGATCCTATGCATGGGTGAATACAACCGCTACCCAGTACAAATTTGTTTCGCCGATTGGAGGTTGCTCAAGGTTGACGATGCTCTGACAATCCGTTTCTATGAGTTCCCGATGGAAGTGCTAAAATTATTTCATTTATCTTATCTTGCCCTCACATGTAACAAAGATCTCCCAACTTCCATATCCAAACTCTGGAACCTTGAGTACTTGATTGTCCATCGATATATGAGCATCAAATACTATGAAACCCGTTCCTATCTACCCATAACTATATGGCATATGGATAACCTGAAACATCTTGAGGTCATAGGAGAAGTGACCTACCAGAACCAGAACCAGAACCAGATCCTAGTTGCGGTGACTCTCTGTTACGAAATCTTGAAAGACTCTTAGGTGCGAGCACTCGGAATTGTACCCAGGGTATCCTATCAAGAATCCCCAGATTGATGAAACTAGGAATTCAAATTGAATTTGGCCTGATGATTGTCAACCATTGAGCTTCTTCGATCATCTTTCCCGTCTGTATAGATTGGAATCACTCAAATGTGTGATTGTGAATCCTGACCTCATGTCTTATCAAGTTGTTCCCTTCCCTACCTCTATTAAAACCTTTCTCTTCATGTCTTACGAAGTTGAGTTTGAGTGGATTGGGATATCCCTGGGAGCACATGAGGACGATTGGTCAAATGCCGAATCTCCAAACGCTCAAATTACGCAACTATGCCTTTAGAGGGCCAACATGGAAAATAAATGATGGGGAGTTCATGAGACTTCAATGTCTGCTTATTGAAGATACTGATTTGCAGTATTTGACAGCACATGACGATTATCATGGTTTCTCCACAGTGGTCTGGTTCCGGTTCCTAATCCTAAGGCATTGCTACCAATTAAAGGAAATACATCCTTCTATTTCACGACAGTTTAGAGAGATTGAGCTAGTTGACTGTCCTTCAGCAGTGGCACTTGTGAACAAATTACAATTTAGACATGCTACGGTTAGGTTCCATTCTTCATGGGATGAAACAAGTTGGAAGGTGCGCTACGGTTAGGTCTCCTGAAGAAGGTACATCAAGTTCAGCTTTAATCTGGAAATGCAAGTATATGTGCATGAAATGTTATTAGATTAGACAACAAAAACCAATGCAAGCAATTGAAGAATGGTCTTAATATTCACCAGCACACAACAGCTGAAATCAATTCACTAACTTAAAGATGATATACCAACTCCTCCGACTAATTATTAGAGGGTTCTTTGAATTTTAATGATGTATGTTAATGTTGCAGGAAACTTCCAAGTATTCCAGCAAACTGAAAGGGTGGCTACTGATATGAACATTGAATTACATAAATCGAAACTTTTCGTGTCAGTTTGTGTTTTTCGCAAAGAGATTTCTCCTTGTGCGTTTCAATATAAACATGGTTTTTTTTTTCTTATGTTGGCTCTTCATATTTTTGATTTCACAGGTGTAATGATATTCTTAAATACTATTTGTATGGTTAGTGATGTACTGATATTTGGACACATATTAAGGCACCATGTATTCTTTATAAAGTTTGAGAAACGTTTGAGGAAGTAAGTTTCTAAGTCACAAACTTCAGATTATAAGTTCATTCTCCTTTTCAGATAGCACTTTCTTTATTCTTACTAATCTAGCAGACACTGCTGGTTTTCTTATCCGAAATCCTCCTCCAATAGCTGCAGATTTTCTTCTCATTCCCAGCCACATTCTTTCTCACCCGCAGCGCCACTTTATCATCGACAGTGACATGGGCTTGCTTAATGGAACAACGCCGTGGGAGTTCGTCTAGCTCCTTGACAACTTTAATTATGTTGGAGACGAGCCTCTCAGCCGGAGTACGGCTGAAGTCTTCTGTAATCACCACACGGAGAACCTCTATGTGCTCTGCATCAGGAGGCATTGTGTATGCGGGAAAAATCCACCCGAACCTTCTCAGAGACTTCGATATTTGGAAACTGGGTATCTGCTGTTGTCCTTGAGAGAAAATGCCACCAATGGGACACCGATGTCTTTCGAGAGGATGTTAAATCGGCCTGTTCTGGTGATTCCTTCCGTGAGCAACCTCGCGTTTTCCATGCAGTTTTCCATGATGTTTTTGTAACCCTTTTGAACCGAGAAACAGGGGAGAAAACAATAATGTCAAACATGATACTTTTGTTTTGTAATGCACATCAAAGATACACTGCCCATGGACAATGTATCATTCACTAATTAATTATATTTCAATACAGCTCAAAAAGGATTATGATCGACCAGGCAGGATGTTCTTCTTTCATTTCCTTAAGTAAGAAACCATGTAAATCAATCTTAAATTCGTACTTATTTGATCATAAGGCTAGAAAAACAAGGTGTTAATTCCTACAACTTCAAAGAAATTCTTATCATGGATCACATCAAATTTGAATTAATTACCTCAAAGCCAAGTCTTATGAATGATGGTATTGCGCGATGATCTGCGACGACCCTGCAAATTTGAAAATGATAAGAGAATAATTTGTTAAGAAAAATATTCGACCGTAAATTCTAAATTTTAATGTAGTTGAGACGACAACTAAAAAAAAAAAGGTGAAATACAAAAAACTATATAAATTGGAATTACAACTTAGTAGATAAATAAAAGGGATAAATAGATAATCAAATATTAAAATTGACATAGGTCCCACGATTTTCCAAGAAAAAGGTATTTATCTTAACTATGGGGAGAAAGAAAGGCAGATATTTGCTTGAAAAATTAGTATTTCTAACGATTTATTTATTTTTTTATCAAATATTCTCAACGATTTATGCACAATGTGAAATAAATAGGCAATACCGGATCTTCTACTCCATTTGGGTGGTTCATTTTATACTCTACGTATTGGATAAATGACACGTTTAAGATTTTGCCATATTTTTTATAGGATAGAATTATTGGATTATCAACAAAAAGGAAAAAAAAATCTTTATATCTAATATTTTTTTTATACATCCAATAAATTAAAAAAACGATTCCTAATTTTTTGAAAATATCTTTTAATATTCAAAATAAAAATATTAAATTAGCGTGTCTTTTTTAAATTATTACTTTTAAGTTATAAAATTTTTATTTTTAAGTTGAAAATATTAATATTATACCAAGGCGAGGCTCAACACTCAAGATTTTTAGATTTTAGAATTATTTTAGATTTTTATTTTTATTATCACCTTATATTTAAATGAAAACACATTGTAATAGCAGAGGAGGAAGCTGCCAATGGTTCGTAGAGGGCAGAGTTCAGGAAAGTTAAACCGATCTTGCTCGAGAGTAGAATATTTGCTCTTTTCCTCTTTATCTCTCTTGAGATTGTCTCTTTATCTTACACTGAGAGTTCCCTGTGTTATCAAACTTCATGGAATTTTGAATTTAATACAACATATATATCCAATATATATGGTATTTCTTTTATATCTGCCTTTATTGTAATTCTAAAGAAATCCTTGTCCGATTCAAACATGAACACTAAATCTAACTCTATATTGAATCTAAGTAGAACTAGAACACTAATTCTATAAGGAGATGAATCTAGTATATGTATATCTCCCTTAAGGAAGTTCAACATGAATACTACATTCTGTATTAATTCTATTCCTCCTTGGATTCTGAATATAGGTTCAAATATA
>JBBMKE010350826.1:0-13207 GCA_037834125.1 Lippia alba | reverse complement strand
ATCTATCTATCTATCTATCTATCTATCTATCTATCTATCTATCTATCTATCTATCTATCTATCTATCTATCTATCTACATAGGTCGCATGCGGTCTTAAATTATATTTAGGGCTGTAGGTCATAATAACTAAAAGAAAGAAAACCCCACCTTGACGAACTAACCGAAAGGAGCGAACTCAAACACGCCTAAGAAACCTCCTCGACGCCCACGAGATGAACCAAAGAACAAAACAAAGGGCAAAGGACAAACTTAGACTCAAAATGAACCAATTAAACACTCGAAAAATGCATATGAATGCAAATGTTGCAATGCACTTCATATAAATTCACACTTAGGCATATCGGAGCAAATGACAAATTATCACACAATTAATACAAGAAACAAACTCATATCACGTCAAATAAATTCATATTATCATATAATATCATGTCATGAGCATTCATAAATTCATACACGTATACATTCATCGAATTCTTATCATTTTCGTCACATAAGATCATATCTAAAAGGGAATATTCAAAATATTAAACAAATAAAATTCACATTATTTAATTAATACTTAAACACATATTATATAAGATATTACACACATATATATATTGCATATATACATAACTCAGCATGCAATCTATAATTTAATATGCATCTCACATATTATTTAAGTAACAACACACATGCATGCACCAACACCACTCACGTACACATGCACACAAACCATGCACTCAATACACATATATATAAATATATGCATTAAACGATGCAGCAGGCCTTCTCCCCTCCCGTGGAAAAATCAACAAGCAATTTTCCAGGTCGGGAAAATTGTTACTGTCTCAAAAAAACACAAGTCCCCGACCGGGGATTTCCTTGCACAAAATCTCCCTGGGCGGGGAGATTGTTCCTGCGCGAAAGAAAATAATAGCTGCACTCTTCTTCCCCTGCTCCAGCACTCCCACAACAACAGCAACACACCACAAGGAAATCAAGGCAAGAAATGGAGGAATAAACTCAGCAACATGAAGTTCTAAACATCACACAACAACTAACCACTGGCGGAGCCGGCATAGGCCAAGGGGGGGTCCGCCCCCACCAACCGTTACCCCCACAAAAAAAAAGTGACATATCCCAATTTACTCCATTTCAGCCTCCCCCAATTTTTATCCAATTTTAATTTTTTTATCTTTTCTTTTATATATAAGTTTTATTTTTTTTCCTCTCATTTCTTATACTTTATTTTTTATTTTTTTATATTTAAATAATTTTTTTTCATTTGCATATGCAATAAGTGTGCGATAATTACTAGTTCTTATTAAATGTTAAGCTTTGTATACTTGTAAAATGCTCAAACTTTATATGTTGATTGAAAGTGCTAACTGATAAATTATTTTTTTAAATTGACTTCGTATTGTAATTATGCATTGATATTTGATTTTCATGTTAGATGGTTTGAAAAACATATATGACTAAAGTATATCGTAGAGGTCCTAGAATTTTCAGCACCGGTTGCTGAAAAATCCTAGATCCGCCCCTGAACTAACCGAATGCAACAACAAGAATGATGGAGAAGCTTGGAGTTTTATTGAAACCCATTAATGGTGAAATCTCATACAAAGCATGCAACTCGAATACAAGACTAGAAATACATTAAGGATGCAACAAGGTGCACATAGCACTTCACAGAGCAATCGAACCATAAACGAGCAAAAATTTCTCTAACTAAGAATCCAATACTGACTTGAGCACCGGAGCGCCAAAACTGGAAAACACCTCCAGTCCCCCAGTCTTTGGCCTTTGAGCTCACGTGTGTTAAGTATTTTCAAATTGATAAAGAACCCACTTTATAAATTCTTGACTGATCGAACCAAACCTACCACCCAGATAAACACCTCGAAACGACCAGATTTGAACCGGATCACACGCAACAAAGAGCACATATCATCACCAGCGCATCACATAAATCAGACAAACAGACACACTCAGATACATAAAAATGAAGTTATTTTTTTATTATTTTAAAAATTATTAATATGTAAAAAAGATGTTCTTATAAAAGTCGAAATTTTGAAAGGAACGCTCAATCTCGTCCCCATAGATTGAAAACGGAAGGTCAACAAGGTCAACATCATTACCAAAACAAGAAACGAATTACTAGAATTTAAAACCAACTTCACAGCCACATGCTTCGGAGGGGGGGAGAATTCGGTTAATCTACATGATAATGTAGAATATTTTGGAGATTTACAATATCAGTACAGTAACCTAATTTGACATTTTACTATCTTAATTAACACTGTTACATGGTGACATCCGAGGAGTTCTAGTGGTCTATATTGAATCTGTATGATGGCTAATTGTCTGCTGAATTTGTTGGACCATTTCTTTTTTTTTTTTTACATAATTTTTGGAGAACGACTAATTTATTGGAAAGAGATGTTTTATATCAGACAAGGGTCAACTCATCCGAGGTAGCAGCTTCTTCCCATTCAGTATTGGCAAGGGCCTTTCGTAATGCCACCAACTCTTCCCCTGAATTGCATATATATGCAGATGCTTGTCTGCCAGAGAGAGTTGCTCCTTCCATGCTATCTATGTAATCCTGAGAATGAAACCATGTCAATCACAGAGGTATACGACAATAAATTATACGATAACTGCATATAATTGTTGTCAAGTGTTGATCAGCAATCCTGTTTTATCACAGCACCAAAAGCTGGTAAATGATTTATTGAAATGGTTAACATATAACATAGAAGAAGGGGCTTCCATTTTGGAAATTGTATTTTATCACAAATATATAAAACTCATGTTAGTCAATCTATAAATGTAGCACAAGCTAATAAAACATTTTTTACACCAACAAAGAAGAACCATTACCTCCCAATCCCGTTTCCCACCAAAACAAAAAAGAAAGAAAAAAGAAAGGCGAACTATTACGACTGTAACTTGGGTTTATCTATTTATTATCTATCTATGATCTATATTACAGAAGTGCGAATATATTTGTGTTTTTTGAAACTTAGGGATACCTAAAATTTCCTCAAAATAATTATGTCAATAATATTAATTAGGGGAAAATATGTAAATTTAAAAGTATTTATCTAAGCAAGAATAGCTTTTTGTGTGTCTCAAACTTATTGATGCCTAAAAATTTTCTAGAATTATCATATAAATAGTTCTTAATTAAGGGTAATTATGTAAATACAAATTATGTTACATTTTTGAACTATTTTGGTTATGGAAAATTCTTTTCTAACCGTCTGTAAGAAATAGATTCTTGTACAAACAAATCACAACCATTAGATTAGTGATTATCTTAGCCGCAATATTTGATTAGTACTTATGCTGTTTATAGTTTTTTTGTCTTTCTTTTTTTATTTAATTTATTTATAATTGATACTCAAATTCTTAAAAATTATATTTTTGAATCTTTTATTTTTTCAACTTAATCTTTTGAAACCATTTTGGTTGTTTATCTCCAATATAGATGGTTTTACTATTTGATGGTACATTTTCCATTTAAAAAATTAATCAAAGAAAATAAAAAAAAATTAAAACAGTCTAAATATATGTTGATAAGAAAATATAAATATTTTATAATATTAAATTTAGTTTTCGAAGCAATACTTGTTCACATAATATGTTGGTTCTTCTTAATAACTTTTAAGTATGAACTTAGAGAGATTTTTTTTTTAAAAAAAAGAAGAAAGGAAAAGAGGAACAAAAAATTTAAAACATACAAGATCGTTCTTCTGAAGAACTTTTACGAAGTTTTTAGAGAGAAAAAAAGAGAGAAAAGAATAAGAGAAGAGGAATAAGAGAGAAACACGAAGTTTATGATATGATATATATTTTTGGTAGTAAGAAGTTCATGATATGATTTATACATGTGTGTCCTGTGCGAATTCTTGATTTAGTTTTAATTTTGCTATAAATCCTTGATTTACTTTGGATTTCGTTGGATTCTTTTATAAGAAAATATTTTGTTTTTACAATTTTCCTAATAAGTTTTACTAGAATCTTAATCAGATTAGTTATTTTTTTATATTTTCAAAGTTCAAAATTTATTGGGGTGTTTACAATAATAGTAATACTTAGATTTCTACTTTGTATAAATCATTATTTACGAGAGAAGATAAAGAAGATAATTAATTGTGTGTGAGAAAAAAATCTCACACACGACCGTGAGATAAGCAGAGTCATAGTAAGATACCTTCGAGAATACACATAGAAATGTATAACATAAAAACAATTATTTCTCTAACATAGTTCAAGAAAAAGAGTATTTTGTAATTTATTAGAAAAACATAAGGGATAAAAATGTAATATTCAAAACAAACAAAGGGCCAAGTTTAAATACACCTAACTAATAAAAAGTCTAAATGTAATTTACCTTATTATCTACTAAAAAACAAATGAACGAAAATGTAATATTTCAAAAACCCAATGTTTCTAGAACCTAGATAGAACCGGTCGGCCGGACTGGTTCAACCGGTGTGATTGTGCTAATAATATATCGAGATGACTGATCTCGTTAGTCCATTCTGTTAAGAATTTGTATTAGTGGGCTCTCTTCTACCTGAAAAACACTTATCACCTAGGAGGTAAATCAACAGAGATTTTAGCAAGCGATACCCATTCGACGCTCAAGTTAGTATTTACTTTTAAGAGAGTGGTTTAAATGAGTTAGGGTAATTTAAATGCACTTACTAAACACTGCTTATGGCGGAGTTATTTATAACTTTAGGCTGAGTACACACACTAGGGTGTGGCATTTATTGCGTCCGTATTCGATCTGGTCCATTGCTATTTTCGACCTCAACGGAACTATACGCATTGTACCTCTTTTCTCCTTTTGACAAATACAGGTACTCTGGAGCATTAATTACTTTCTAATACATTGTCCCTGGGAATGAGAGAGTACTTACACGTGACCCGACAAGGATGCTGGGGGCTTGTAGACTTATTTGGTGTCTAGTTATATCGATCTTGGTATCGATGTATGGACACTTTGTCCGAGTTTCTTGGAGATCGGCCTGAGCTCTAGCTCGATCTTGGACTTGCCAGGTTTGATATTTGCTCTGATTGTCTTCAAGGTTATCAATCTCTACGTGTTACTCGACCTCATAGGTGGCCTTAGACTGAGTCCGGTCGACCTTGAGTTCTGAATTTTCCATGTGGTGCTTTGGCAACATCCTATATTTTTCCAAGTTGGTTTTAGGGCCTACATGGAGCCACTAAGAGCATGCCACATGGCCTATAATAAATATATCATATCATGGTGACCAGACGTCATTCTGGTCCAAATGAGCCCTAAAACCTAAGTGAAATTGAACCGGTGGGAACCAGTAGTTTAATGATAAAATATTTATACTTGTAAATAGATTTATTGTTAAAACGTAGAGATTGAGAAACAAATTTACTAAATTCATGTTTCATTCATTGCTTTAGGTTACAGGAGTCCTAGTATTTATCGTAAAGAGTCCCTACTAGTCAGGGATCCAACAAAACAATAATAATGATAAACACGATTTTCTCCTAATTATTTGTATTTCCTAACACTCCCCCTCAAGCTAAGTAATCGGGTCTCCGATTCTTAGCTTGTCTAAAGTACTCTTAAACACTCGTCCCGTAACTGCTTTAGTCATTATATCAGCCAACTGATCTTTTGACCTCACGTATGGAAGTTCAACGGTGCCATCTTCCAATTTTTCCCTAATGAAATGTCTATCCACTTCCACGTGTTTGGTCCTGTCATGTTGCACTGGATTTTCAGAAATGCTAATTGTAACCTTATTGTCACTTCTTAACTGTCCGGGACAGTTCGGGCCAATCTAATCTCTGTCATTAGTTTTCTTAGCCAGATGATTTATGTTACTGCCTTTGTGATACCCCTGAATTCAGCCTCTGCACTTGAGAGGGCCACAACTTTCTGCTTTTTGCTTCTCCAAGTGACTACATTTCTTCCAACAAGGGTGAAGAACCCTCAAGTGGACTTTCTGTCATTAGGATTCCCTGACCAATCAGCATATGTGTATGCTTCGACGTTCAAGTGTCCGTGCTTTCCAAACATGATCCCACATCCAATGGAACCCTTTAAGTACGAAATTATCCTCATCACTGCCTCCATGTGACTCTTCTGAGGTTGGTGCATGAATTGACTTACTATCCCAATAGCATAGGCAATGTCGGGTCTAGTATGTGATATGTATATCAATTTGCCCACCAATTGTTGGTACCTGTCCTTCTCAGTTAGTTCTTCATATTCTTGTATTCTGAGTCTGTAATTAACTTAGATTGGTATGTCCACCGGCTTGTAGTCCAGCATTCCGATTTCAGCCAGGAGGTCAAGAACATACTTCCTCTGTGATATGAAGATCCCTTGCTTAGATCTCACAAATTCAATCCCTAAGAAGTACTTTAAGCCTCCCAAATCTTTCACTCAAACTCTCTGAATAGATTTCCCTTGAGTTGCTCTATCTCCTTGTATCATTTCCTGTGATAATCATATCATTCACATAGATGATTAGGCATGTGACCAAGTTACCCCGGTTCTTGAGAAACAGGGTATGATCAGAGTTGCTCTGACTGTGCCAGTACTTTCTCATAGGTACTGTGAATTTCCCAAAGTAAACCAGGCTCGGAGAGGCTGCTTAAGTCCATACAATGCCTTTCGGAGTCTGCAAACCTCATTCTTTCTGAAGCAATCGGAGAAGCCAGATGGAGCTTCCATGTATACTTCTTCTGATAACTCCCAGTGAAGAAAAACGTTCTTCACGTCAAATTGATACAATGGCCAATCTTGGTTGGCTACAATGGAAAGGAGAACGCGTACTGTGTCAATCTTCGCCACTGGAGAGATTATTTTAGAATAGTCGATTCCATACGTTTGGGTGTATCCATTGGCTATGAGACGCGCTTTGTATCTCTCCATTGTTCCATCTGCTTTATACTTGATGGTGAAAACCCACTTGCACCCTACTGGTTTAGTGCCTTAGGGTAGTTCACATTTTTTCCAAGTATTGTTCTTTGCTAAAGCCTCCATCTCGATAAGCATGCCCTCTCTCCATTCTTCTACTTCTTTAGCTTCTTGAGCCGTTCTTGAATCTGTTCTTTGTAAAGTAAGGTCACAAAGGCTCTCGTTTTTTCAGACATACTGCCTTTCACCATATTTTCCACAGGGTATCACGGAGTCCTGCCTGTGTGCTCTGGTTCATAACGTCTTGGTAGGACTCCCCTACTTGCTCTCGGAAGTAATACATACGTCCATGCTGTTTCTTCTGCTCTTCTGCCCGCTTCCTGGCAGGAAGGTGAAATGTACATCCTTGTTCGGCCTGCTGAAATGCACGTCCCTATTCGGCCTGCTGTTTTTTTTGCTCTTTCGCTTGCTTAGGAAGGTGAGATGTAAGTCCCTGTTCGGCCTGCTGTTTCTTCTGCTCTTCACCTGCTTCCTGGCAGGAAGGTGAAATATACTTCCTTGTTGGAATATCATCACTGAGCCGGCATAGAGAGTCACTTGATTGCTCCCCCTGAGAGCTATGCTGGTGCTGAAAGAAACACTCGGTTTCAAGGAATTGACAATCCATAGTCACGTGGATATGAAGGTTGGTCGGGTTGTAGCATCGATACCCTTTCTGATTAGGGGCATATCCAACGAAGACACACTTCACAGCACAAGGATCTAACTTAGTTCTCTTATTTTTTGGAACATGAACAAGCACTGAGCAACCAATGACCCGGGGAGGTAAGGTTAGGGCTTGGGGTACAATCACTTGCATTTGAAAAACTGATAGAGGCGTTTGGTGGGAAAAATCTTGGCAGGTAATCTATTAGTGAGATAGGCTGCAGTGGCTACGACTTTGGGCCAGAAGCGAGTTGGGGCATGAGATTCGGTTAGGAGGGCTCTGGTGATGTCCAAGAGCATTCTATTTTTCCTTTCGACAACGCCATTCTGTTGGGGTGTGTTTGGCCAGGAGGTTTGATGGATAAATCCCTGTTCGTTGGCAAAGTTACTCATATACTGATTCACAAATTCACGCCCATTACTAGATCGTAAAACTTTAATTTTTTGGTTATATTGCATCTGAACCATAATAAAGAAAATGGAAAAAGTGTCAAAGACATCCGATTTGTGCCGAAGAAAATAGACCCACGTCATGTGAGAGTAATCATCAATGAACAACACAAAATATCGAAATTGATTTTGATTAGTAACCGGGGCTGGTCCAAAACATCTGAATGAACAAGAGAAAAAACTGAAGAAACTGAGTGTTGGTGGGTTTAAAAAAGGTTCTATGACTCTTTGTAACTGAACAAGTTTGACAAAATAAATCTAAATGCTGATTATTCTGAAACAGAGTAGAAAATAACATTCTAAGATACCCAATCGGGGGATGTCCAAGACGCCGATACCAAAGCCAGATTTGTGTCTCCGCAGTGCCCTTTGATATAAATGCCCCAAAAGGTTGATCCAGCTTATCTATGTAATAGAGTTCATCCTGCTCCTGTAATAAGCAGAACCGAGAATAAATCAGAACCACACAATTCAGTTAACTTGTCACATGACTTAAATATAAGAATTTACAGGATAAAGATGGAACATAAAGACAATTTCTCAGTTCCAAATGGGGTGATATAGTAACCGTCCCCTCCCATTTCACTTCTAAGAATTTCCCATTAGCAGTTTGTATGTGATAATTTTTTTGTTTCATGGGTTCAAGTATATCAGATGGGTCAAAGATCATCGTATCTATTGCCCACAATAAAAAATCCACTGTGATAATTTTTTGGGGTTTTGTTGTGAACTTTTACAAATATGGGGGTCAGAGTGTAAACTAACAGAATTATGAGGCTGATTAGTAAATAGTGATAAAGGGGTGGGGGGATTGAGCTTTTAATAAAGTTAGGGTTTGAGTCAAAGGACTCAAACCCTTTACCTCTTGAGCCCGATTGAGGCCTATTGTTGCTGTGAGGCGGGTGATGGCGACGACGAGGTTTGCCCGCCGTCCGCCGGTCGCCGTTTTCGGTGCTGATGGACCTTGTCGTCCACCGGTCGCCATATCCGGCACTGATGGATTCCCACCAGAAGGCACCTGTTCTCCCCCTATTTTTCATTCGTCTGCACAGTCCATCCGAGATGGTGACGGCGTTTACTCATAAATGTCCTCCGCTCGTCGTCACTCTGCCTCTCTTCTTCCTATTTCCGACCCACCAATCAGGATATCCTATAAGTTCAAAGCATCCCTCCTTCGTGTGCTCTCGTTTGTCATAGTAGGAGCATTCAAGCTCCGACTTATCCTCTGGTGGTGAAAAACGTTTGTCGGTGATGTCGGACCTACTGTTGCTTTCTAATTTTTGACCTTTCTTGCCGCTTCTCACGACTAATCTAGGTCCGACACCCTATGATGAAAACTTCCCTTCGCCATCGGTTGCCGTCTTTAGAATCTGAAGACGGGCAGCCTCACTCCGGATAGTGGCGTAAGCGGATTCTACTGAGGGTTTGGTGTCCAATTTCAGTATATCCCATCGAATCGAGTCATATTTTTCGTCGATTCTGGTAAGAAGCTGATAGAGTCTCTGTTCTTGTCGGATTTTGTTAAAAGCAACAATGTCTTCGGTGCACTTCATCGGTTTTGTCTAATAGCCATCCAAATCGCTTGTAGTTTTCCTTAGAATTCTCTAGGCTGTCAGAATTTTGTTTGAATGTGTTCGCCTTCCGATGTAGATCGAACAATTGAAGGGGATCAGTGTCGCTACCGTAAGTGGTGGTAAGGCCGTCCCAAAGATCCTTTGTCGTTGGGTATTGGAGTACGTTTGTTATTAAACTTGGTTCTATATTTTGGATTATCCAAATAAATACCAGTTGGTCTAGTTGCTCCCGCTGATCACAGGAGTCGTTTGTGATTTCGGGCGCGGGAGGGTTGCTGGTGATATGTGATCGGTCGCCTCTCCCACCGATTTCCATCTTCATTATCCAGGCCCATACCGAATAGTTTTCACTGTTTAGTTTGATGCCAATCGAGAGTTTCTCGAAATTGGTCATCGAGAAGGTTGAAATTTGGATGGTGAGTTCTTATTTGATTTCTGTTGACATGGTTTGTTTGATGCTAACATGGTTTTGAGAAAGGTTTTAGGACGATGATGAGAAATCTGAGTACCTAGAATTAACACTGCTCAACCAACAACATCACCCACAATTTCAACCAACAACCACACTCATAAAATTAGGCCGCAAAGACCACCCCAATTCTAATTAATTAGATTTTGCTCTCCATTTCTCGTAACATCATTATTTCATATCGTATATATTGTGTCGAACGCTCGTATCCGGTACTTTCTACATGAAAATCTTAAAAAAGATTAAATTCATATTATCGTATTTATATTATATCATATTCGTGTCACCGTAGGTTTTGTTCCTTTTTTTTAGATTATTTATAGGTGCGGAGATAAAATAAAGTAAATCATAAATCACAAAATAGATATTTATATACAGAGGGAATAAGGTCGATCGCACATAAATTGATTGAATTTATATATTTATCAAATCAAGAAAATTATTCAAAAATAGTAAAGGGAGGAAATTTGAAGATTTGACGACTAGGAGCTAATTAAACATAGACCAAATTAAAAAAATGATAATAATAACAATTGTATCACACGCTAAAACAACAAAATAGTTCATGAATTAAAAATCAACGAGAAAAATGTTTAGTCGGAATATTCTAAATTTAAGTCCTCATTAATCATAAATTCAATAACATATTTTTAATTATATGATAGATGGATTACAGTACCAACTACATCTGATTATTCATTTCTTTTTACTTTTAGATTAAGCAAGACTTCGCCTTTGTAACTCTAATTAATAGATAGCTCTTTTGACACTTCCTTAGATTTCAACCTATTAACAATGTTAATCATAAAAGAAACATCAATTTTAACCGATTAAATATGCATAGTGATTGGTTCAGTTGGTCTATATTTCATCAATTAGACATATTCACAATATCCTAGTGCTAATATCAAAAACTAGTCTATATAAATCATGCATCATTCGTTACACGTAATTTTCTTCTTTCAATTTTAATAATTTGTACCTAGATTAAGTTTATCCCTTTAATATAAGTCGCGTATGATGGACCCAAAATATGCTCGTATCTCCGCCGTTCACGTGTCATAATCTTAGAGGACGCTCCTGGAAGTCAGAATGCGCCTAAGCATAATGCTCGAATAAGATGGGTTTTGTGAAAGGGATCCAACCCTAATCCTCGACGTTGACCTCTCCAGAGGGACCATCCTGTGTTGGAGCTCACCCCCGAGAAGATCAATCCTCGAACCATAAACGCTCATCTGCTCCATCCTCTATTCTCCTCACGAGAGAGCTCTATCCTCGAGCGTCAATACACTCGATGACTAGCACATGAATGCTTTACCGCTCGAGAGAATAATCCCTTAACCGTCGCTGACATAATAGTTGTGCATAACTGCCTAAAAGGTAGCTATGACGCACGCACGTCACTTTCTAGCTCTCACGCTTTACCATGTGTCTAAGGCAACACTCTTTTAGTACCACATGGGTGATATTATTAAATACCCCTCATCCTCAACCTATATATAGAGGAATTCGCATTCACCTTCCTCAAGTGATTCCTGCGTATCACAAGTTTTCTTCATTCACAAGAAACACTACTCACTGAACTGGAAATCCCATTGCTGCACTTTTTAAACTCTTGCAGCTTGACTCCCTCATCTTTTGGGTGTTACCCTAGTTGGTAGAATCCATGCTCTATTAGGAACCAGTTCCTGAGGCTCAAAACGCCTGTGATGGTCTTCCCCCTTTACAAATTTATTATGTTTGGTGTTTGATTACCTTCATTCGATTCCGAAACCATCATTTTAGGCGCCGTCTGTGGGAAACCACCATTCTTAGCCTTTTTTCCGTTAGCTAGTTGAACAGTAACGCCATACTCCTCCGTCTTCATTTTCCAGTACAGTTTGTTCATTCCTAGTTTTAGAGTTTGTAACCAGCTCCAAGATAGTTACTATAAGATCTGGGACAACAGACAATCGAGGGATTCTCCCTCTACTCAATGAGGAGGCTCCTGAAGGTGGAGCCACCACCATAGCCACCACCATGTTGGCAGGAGGCGTTAATCTGCCGGCAGATCTGGCAAACCCCACCAATACCATTGCTCCAGGCATTCTTCCTGTTACTGGGCTTGAAGGAGGAAGACCCAGCACGACCGCCCTTCCTCCTGCCCTCGCAAGCGCTGCCATCACCCCAAACGCTGCCGGACTCACGAACATGGGGCGTATACCACCATGGTAATGCCTTCCCAAGGCTTTAAGCTTGTGCATCCTGGAGTGATGCGAGGGTATACCCAAGGAGTTATGCCAGACATGGTGTCAAACATGCTGCCGACCGTCCAACCTTATCAAGTGGGCAATCTGCAATTGCCGATGACTCTCCCGCGAGAGATCCAGGGGGTTGAAATGCCTCAAATGATAAACCAGCAACTCCTGGCCTTATATGCTCAGTGCGAGGCCCAGGCCACGCAGAACGCTTGGAAGCATTTCACCAACACCTACTTCCCGATGGGAGCAGGGGCTACTGTGGAACCACCCTTAGGAGGATTGCAAGAGCATCCCCTCGAGGCAGCTCAAAATGTTCAGCAAGCCTAACAGCCCCTTCCTCCCCCAACTCCGAGAAAGGACGCCTCGCTGAGGGTAGATCATCAGCCTCTACCTCCGCCACCAAATGTAGTGGAACCTCAAGAGATGGGGGCGGAAAGGAAGAAGAAGTCCGGGTTTCAAGGAGAGCTAACCCCAGAAACGAGGGGGATCCCCAACTCATCAATGTGCAGAACTAGTTGAAAAATCTTCAGAATATGGTACAACAGCTCTCTCGAGCTCGGTCCCAAGTTCCCCAATTGGGGGGCAAGGGGTCCAGGGCCAGAGACGTTCGCGAACCAAGGCAGCCACTTCCATAGCTCAAGAGAGAGCATCCTGAGGATTACGAAGAATAATACGACAGATTGAGAGGGGAATACTGACCGCTGGCTGAAACCTCAATCCGCATGTATAAAGTCCTCATTACTCAAGCCGGGAATGACAAGATCCCCACATCAATCCATAGGTACGATGGAACCACTGATCCTGCTGAGCACTTGAATCACTTCGTACATCTAATGCATCTCTACGAGCATCCT
>JBBMKE010350281.1:1543-13213 GCA_037834125.1 Lippia alba | reverse complement strand
CTAGCACTCCAAAAAAGGTAACCTTGCACAAAATAACTGAGACAAATTTGGGTTCGGTCTATAGGAGACTGGTGGGTATAAAAACGGGGCATAGTTATATAATATAACAGAATTTAAATCACGTACATGCAAGTTATAATCCCAAAAGAGGTCTTTAAATCATTTTCTAAGTAGGTAAAAGAACAAAATTAACTAATGGGATTATAACAACCAATTTTAATTCATAAACATTCATTAGGTCAACGTGAGCCCGGCGCAAGGCTTCAATCTCCTTCCTCCACCTCATGTATTCATAAATCATTATCATTTCATAAACATGCTTCATTATTCATGCGTGACCATGCATACATTCTTTCGTGCTCAATCATATTCATTAACATTATCTGTTTGGGTAATTCGTATACCGGCTTTCCGCACGGTCCTTCTTCTCAGGGTGATGGTCAGGTGTACGGCCCGAACCATCCAATCATAGTCCAAAGGGGGTACATGAATCCCCCAGTGGCGTTCGGCTCCCATTCCCCGCCAAACCTCCTGGCAGAGTCCGGTATCACCGCAACATTTGGGACTAGTGTGCAAGATCACCGTAGGCCCGATGCCTCCCCGGATCGCCAAGCACACTAAGCACCTGGGCCCCAATCAATCATTGCGTATACATGCATACAATACGCCAAAACATTCTGGTAGGATATCATAAACAAAAAGGGCTTTACGTTGACAATCATTTACTCGATTCAAAAGACTCGATATATATATATATAATAGTTTTGGCTTAAAACTTTACACTTTGGGAATTATATACCGGGTCACATAACTAGTAGAAGAGAAACCCACCTTTAAAGTTTAAAAACATAAGAAGCAAGCTTTCGAAATGGTCTTATCCCCATTGGACCCGAATCTATGCAAGAAAAGTGTGTGAGACTCTAAATGACCACAATTGATGCTCGGCAATGCAATGAGTGTGACATGAGGTGCATAAGAGATAATATCAGGTCATGAGGATGCTCATATACACAAAAAATGCACCTAAGGCTCATATTCGATCATATCATCCATAATTCATGCGTTCGAATCTGTTTAAGTTCATATCGTTCATACTTCTTGTCATTCTAGTCCATAAATCTCAAATAAAGCACATGTTGTATAATTCATCATGTATTCAAGGCATATAAATCATAAAGGAAATATAAGGTGCTCATGTAAGGCTCACAAGGTCATTAACAAATCATTTGTGCACATTTGGAGCATTTAAAGCACGTTCGTTCCAACTTGGAGAATATTTAATAAAAAATCATAGAAAGTCATAACACACATTATATGATCTTATATGACATGTTAATAAAGTGTATGAACCAAAAACGAGTCGAAGAAACCATGCGAAAAGAGTTGAAAAATTAATTTTTATGCATGCATGTGAGAGGGTCGCGGCGGCTACCAAAAATGAACTAAAATAGGTCGCGGCCGCTACCTCAATTTTTATGCCAATTTTCAAAATCTCGAGAGCAACCCAAAATGAGGTCGCGGCGGCTACCAAAATTGCACTGATTTTGGTCGCGGCCGCGACCTGCACATATCAGCAACAAAAACAGGGAAAAACAGGGCTGATCTCTCCCAAAACTCAACCTCAACACTTAGGCAACACATTCATACAAGTTAAGGCAAAAAAAAACACAAAACCAACCTCCTTCATGCATCAAAACACAACCATATCAAATTATGATCAAAGAATGCATAAAACTACATTTTCTTCCAATTTTCATAAATATACATTAATGGAAACTTATTGATTCCTCCACTATCATGAGATATTCCATCATAAAAGTAATAAGGAAGCTCAAATGATCATTTTCCATGCAATAAACTCAAAGAAAACACAAGGAACATGCATGGTCACATATATAGCACATAACCCTCAATTTTCTTCACATATTCAAAACCTAAGAAACTCTTCATGAAAATCATCATGTAATAGCTTAAAAGAAAGAGGAGAAGATGTCATGAATTATTATGAGCTCACCTTTCAAAGATATGAAGAGATGGTGGTGGATTGAAATTGGAGAAGAAAGTGAATAGTGGATTTTATTGGGGCTTCAATGGGGATGATTTTGCTGCTGCTTCTCTTGAGTTTGGAAAGTGAAAAATGAAATTAAAATGGTCTTGGTTGATATAGGATTAATTAAGGATCATGTGGGCCCAAGAATCACATAATTTGGTTAAGAAATGAGTAAGTTATGGCCATTTTGGTGAACAAGGGTCATTTTAGGCGCGACGACAAGTTTCAGGCGAAATTCGGGATTCCAAACGAGTTCAAAAATAAGATTCGAACACATGCACACATTTATAACATTTAAAATTAACATATACTCAAATTTTATGGAATTTTGAAGTCAATTAATAAGCAAGCGGCAAGCGATCACATTGCTCATGCGCATTCAAATATTCATTCAAATCATATAATCACTTATTCAAATAGTTTCAAATAATTACAAATAACAATTAACGAACAAAATTAAATAAGAAAATCACTTAGAGATTGAGTTCGTTTCTATCTCTTCCACTTTCTCTTAAGTAGGAAACTTGGATTTGTCTCGGTAACATCTCCAAAATTCGAGGATTGTGAATGGTGTTATGAATCCCAATCCTCTTCAAAGATCAATTCAAGTGATAGGCCATCTCTAATGCTATTGCTCGATTTCATTCAACGGTCTCGAACACCAAGGGTTCCATCTTCCTCCTTCTTACCCATCCTTGCAATTCCTTTCCTTTCCTTGGAATGTGTTTAAAAGCACCTTATCTTTCACTCTCTTTACTTCATCTCGTTTACTCCAATGGCACCCTTCAAAGTTGGGTAACAACGAATCCTTCACTTGTATCCGTAGCTTGTACGACGACATCTCGATTGAAACTTGAATTCCAATTTCCCCTCAAAACTCTTGCCCTAAAATCTTGAATTGAACCTTGGATCCCGATCTGAAGCTATACCAATCAAACTCCAAGAAGTCCCTCAATCTTTACAACATTTCTTCTTTGCCCGCTTCTTCGCCTTGTCGATCATTCCCTTCAATCCGTGCTAGTTAATACCCATCCGGAAGGTCTCATAATGGAACTAGTCACAAGGGATCACCGTCGGCCCTATGCCTCCCCGGATAGCCACTTGCATTAAGTTCCTGGGCCCGTGTACAATCATGCCTCGCCAACAATCAATAGGAGGGTTATAATAAAAAAAGGGCTTAACATTAAATCAATGACTCGTTATAAAAGACTCGATATATAGATATACATATTTCTTTGGCTTAAAGCTTGCACATTAGGATATATCAGGTCGATATAGCTAATAGAAGAGAAACCCACCTTTACTCTTACCAACAATCACGAAGACAAGGGAGTGCCCTAAGAACCCGGCAAGTCTCCACCCTGAAGAAACTGTACAAAAGACATACGTGAATTCGTGAGACTCAAGCCTCCATATGAACCAAGCATGATGCATGGAAATTCATTAAGATGATATGTAATACATATAAGGCCAAATCAATGCCATGGAGATGCATTCACATGCATATTAAACTATTCTTTCTTTCATTGAATCATTCGTATTCATTTCAATACATATCTTTCATGAGTTACTTAAATGCAATGCAAAATTCATCAATAAAATGCATAGCACACATATTAACTTGGATACAAGGCATATGAATCACCAAGACAAGAAATAACAAGCATTTAGGATTCACAATCCAAGTATCGAATCGTTCATGCACATAAAGGAGTAATGAAGGCATGCGGGCTCATATCTTGTACATAACACGTCAAACAAATCCATAAATTTCACAAAATGCACATAACACATCATATAACATGTTAGGATCATGATCGGGGTGGGAAATTACGAGAAAAAGGAAAGAAGTACCAAAAGAAACTCCGAACGCGACCTTTGCCAAATCTGACAGTTTTCCTACAATGCGTAGGCTGCGGTAAAACGAGTATAACTGAAGATTTACAAGTCCAAAGTGGGTTTTGTATGTTGGAGATGAAAATAGACACATAGATTTTTCCAAGAAGGTGTGGCACAAATCATGGTTCAAAGCGAGGTGAAAATGGCGTAGGAGCGAAGTTGGACGAATGCAGTTTTCCGGCGGAGTTTCCATACAAAAAGTAATTGGTTATATCTCACAATCTAGAAATGATATTGAGGTGAAATCAACAGGAGATTAAATTTAACTCAAAGAAGTTTCTGTGAATAAAATTTCAGGTTAAACCAATCACAAACGAAGGCTGTACAGCCGCGCAAATATTGGCCTGAAAACCTGCGCGGCCGTGCGGGAATTAAAATTCTGAAATCTCGAACTTTGTGCTCGGCCGTGCGACTTTGTAGTGTAAAATCCGCGCGGCAGCGCGGATTCCCCTGCTCCAAAACGTAGTACAGGCCTCAAACTTCACCAAGGCATCCAAAACTCCAAGAACACATCAAGGGCAAGGTTATGCATCAAGAATCACCCTAAAAATGTCCACAATTCTTGCACAAACACAATCACAAGCTCAATCATGCATTGAAGATAAAATGCTCAAGTTTTTCTCCAAAACCTTCAACCCCCATTAATGGAAATTCAATGAATTCTCAACTAACATGACAATACCACCATATAAGTATAAATGAAGGTCAAGTGATCACTTTCTATGCATCAAACTCAAAGAGACAAGCATGATCAACATATGTACCCAAACCCTCAATAATCAATCATACATTCAAAACCTATGCAAGCCTTGATCACATCATGCATGTAATAGCTTAAAAGAAAGAGGGAGGGAAGCCATGAATGATTATGAGCTCACCTTTCAAAGATGGAATGAGATGGTGGTGGATTGAATATGGAGAAGATGATGAATAGTAAGTTTCTTGTGCTTTGAAGAGGGGGTCACGGTTGCTGCTGCTTTTCTTAAACTTGGTGAATGAAAAATGAAATGAAATGTATCTTGGCTGAATAAGGGGTTAATAAGCTTCATGTGGGCCCAAGAATTTGGTTGAAAATTGGCTAAGTTATGGCCATTTAAATATATAAGGGTCATTTAGGCGGGATTAGAGGGTTCGTGTGAGTTTCGGGCAATTTTCGAGAGTCCAAACAAGTTCCAACATAAAATTCGAGCACACATGCACGTTCATAACACGTAAAACTAACACATACTCAAATTTCACAAAATTCAGAATTAATCTCATATGATTTCGGCAAGCGATCACGTTGATCATGCACATATAAGTTCAAGTATTGAATTTCAATTTCATTCGAGTTATTCAAAATTTCATAAGGAGAAATGAAGCAATACAAAATAAATAAGGTAATACGCAATTAAATATAAATTAAAATGCGCATATAGTGTCACTTAATCTAAACCCGGACGGATGAAAATCCGGGGTGTTACACGGCGGCTACCATTTCAAATTAAAAAATTATAAAGGGTCGCGGCGGCTACCAAAATTGCACTGATTTCGGTCGCGGCCGCGACCACCAATTCTCAGCAACAAAACGCAGCAAAACAGAGCAGAAAACAGGGGCAACAACCAACAACACCAAAGAGCATGATCAAGACAAGTCCATACCACAAAAACATCATAAAAACAACTCCTAGAATGCATGAAAACTTAACCACAAACAATACATGAATTATGTTACCAAATCACCAACTTTCTCCCAATTTTCATAAATATGCATTAATGGCAACTTCTTGATTCCTCAACTACCATGAAATATTCCATTGTACAAGTAATAAGGAAGCTTCAATGATCATTTTCCATGCAATAAACTCAAAGGAATCTCAAGGAACATGCATGATCACATATATAGCCCAAAACCCTCCATCTTCATCATAATTTCAAACCCTATGCAAACCTTCATGAGAATCATCATATAACAGCTTAAAAGAAAGAGGAGAACATTCCATGAATGAATCTGAGCTCACCTTTCAAAGATATGAAAAGATGGTGGTGGATTGAAATTGGAGAAGAAAGTGAATAGTGGATTCTTGTGCTTGAAGAGGGGGTCATGTTTGCTGCTTCTCTTGATGATATGGGGGATGATATATGGTATGTTATGTATCTTGGGTGATTAAGGATTAAGTATAGGAGGTGTGGGGCCAAGAATTACATTATTTGGTTATGGGAAAAGTTATGGCCATTTTGGTGAACAAGGGTCGTTTTAGACGCGACGACAAGTTTCAGGCAAAATTCGGGATTCCAAACGAGTTCAAAAATAAAATTTAAATACTCAAATTAACATATACTCAAATTTCACGGAATTTTGAATTCAAGTAATATGCAAGCGGCAAGCGATCCCATTGCTCATGCGCATTCAAATATTTATTCAAATCATATAGTCACTTATTCAAATAGTTTCAAATAATTACAAATAACAATTAACGAAGGAAATTAAATAAGAAAATCACTTAGAAATAATTATTTCGCGCAATTATGTAACCAAATACTTCATACCTGTACGGCCGAGAAGTCGGAGTGTTACAACCTTCCCCCTTAAAAAAGAATCCGTCCTCGGATTCTCTTGCTCGACCGAAGACAACGTATCAAGACAATTTCCCATTCTTCTTCCTTGGTTCCTACTTAGCCTTTTCACACGACACTTCTCCATGACACTTAACTAAAGAACTTTGCCGATTTTCAATTCTTGAATTCCTATCCAAAATCTTAATCGGTTTTCCATTGAAGATGAGATTGAGTTCACTTCTATCCCCTCCACTTTCTCTTAAGTAGGAAACTTGGATTCATCTCGGTAACATCTCCAAAATTCAAGGATTGTGAATGGTGTTATGAATCCCAATCCTCTTCGAAGATCAATTCAAGTGATAGGCCATCTCTAATACTATTGCTCGATTTCATTCAACGGTCTCGAACACCAAGAGTTCCATCTTCCTCCTTCTTACCCATCCTTGTAATTCATTTCCTTTCTTTTCTTGGACACGCCTTTAAGGTCACCTTGTCTTCCATTCTTTTCCTTTTATCTCGTTTATTCCAAAGTCACCCTTCCAAGTTGAATAACCCGAACCCACACTGGTACCCATATAGCTTGCACAGCAACATCTTGATTGAAGTTTAAATCCCAAATTCATCTCGAAACTCTTGCCCAAAAATCTTGACTTGAATCTTGAATCACAATCCCAAGTTATACCAACCAAAATTCTTAAAAGTTCCAAAACCCCAAAATCCTATCACGAAGCTTCTTAGCCCACTTCTTCGCCTTGTCGATCATCCATTTCAATTCCTTGATAATTTACCCATCCGAATTATCTCAACTTTCCTCTTGGCAAGAAACCAATATATCCCACGAAGAAGAAAGCGTGGCCAAATCGATTGATATGAAGTCTTGGAAAATGATTTGAAATCCGGGGAGCACAATGACCACAATCACTATCTCCGTATCAGGTGACAAGGAACCCGAAAATTCTCTAAAATTATATTGAAGCCTTCATTCGCCACGACTACTCCTTCAACTTTGGCTTGCTCTTGAAATTATTCTGTAGACGAACCAAACTCCGGTAACCTCTTCTTTTCCAACTTGTGAGATTTGAAGAAACAAAATATGCCAACTTAATCCCATCCTCTCAATCTCTTATTCCCTTAGTCGAATTTCCTTAGCCAAACATTTAATAACGGTTCATTGATTGTATACTAGCTCATTCCAACAATCCTCTCCAACCTCTTAATCTCTAAGCAAAGTAATCAGCGGTGGCCCAATTCTTGTACACCAATCCCCTTATGACAATTATCTTCATATCTACACCCCGAGACTTCTAAGAATTCCCTTCAACCAACTTCTCTATACAAACTCGATCAACCCAACTTCACCATAACCCAACTTCCATAGAATTCTCTTCTACTCCACTTCTTCACCTAATTCGGATGATCCTAATCCAAACTCAAGTCTTCACCTAGGGGGGTTTCTCCAAGGACAAGAACCAACAAAATAAAGCAAGAAAGCAAATAGGAGCACATAGGGGCATGTATTCCACATAATATAAGATAAAGCACAAAAATAATCGCTCAAATTAAACAATGCATGTATGCTCGTGATATGTATGCAATTGGCACCTCATATCGTTGTTTTGATGTCGATCCCAATATTTTGCTCCTTGCTCTCAAGAGAATAAGTGTGTGCTTAATCTCTCGATCTTTGAGTTGCGGCTTGAAATCTCGGTTTCTTGTGAGGGCAAGTGTCCGCTACATGATCCTTCTTTCCGCATATGAGACATAAGCCCAATCTTCTTTGGCAATGATTGTACGTATGCCCTCTACAATGTGAGCATGGAGCTTTGTCTCGATGATTCACGCTTGAAGTCGGTAATCCCTGTGATACTTGAGGATTTAGTCTTCCATTCCTACGCTTCTTGAATGGACCCCTTAGCGGTAGAGTAGCTTGTTCCCTAGGCCTCTTATTCAAGCTCGATCCTTGGCCCTCTAGTGGTTTAGCAACCGGATCCTTCTTCTTGAATGCTTCCTCTTGCTCCAAAGCTCGTTGCACCGTGTCCGCGAATGAAACGTAGTTATGCCCGGCTTGTCCATGCCTCAACTCTTGCCTTAAACCTGCAATGCAATGAATCTCCGAGCTTTCCTCTTCTCATCTCGAGTGATATGAGGTGCGTACTTTCCAAGTCGGTTGAATAAAGCGAGGTATTATGCCACGCTCCGATCCCTTTGCTTTAATTCCATAAACTCTTGCTCCTTGCGTTCTTTCACGATCTCGGGAACGAAAGATTCCCGAAATTCTCTTTTGAATACTTCCCAAGTGATCTCTTCCTCGTCGGCTTCCAACTTTTCCTTTGTTCGTTCCCACCAATCATAAACATCACCATCCAATTGGAAAATGGCAAATTGAGCTTTCTCTTGTGTAGTAAATCGTCGAACACCATAAATCCTCTCAATCCGAGTCATCCACCTTTCTGAAATAGCATCATCCGATTGTTGTGGTGGCGGAGGTGGTGCTTGAGCTCGTCGTTGCTCCACGTAATTATAGACTGCATCCATGAAATGTCCCATATTTATTGAAGGCGACTGTGCTTGTTGTCCTTGTGGTGTAGAAGTATGATCATGACGATGATCCGAAGATCTATCACGATTCCTCCTCGGAGGCATCCTATCAAATCAAACACTAAATATGCGTGTGTTCTTTAGTTCAATGCATGGCGTGCAATTAGTTCAATCAAGTCGAGAATTAAGGCACATAAGCACATAAGAATGCAAAAATGCAATCACATTGACAATTAATTCCTAGGCCGAACGACCTAACTCGACTCAACACGACACTAGAGCCAGGTTTTGCAACCCAAAGCTCTGATACCACTCAAGAATGTAACGTCCGGTGCGTGACGTCACATCCCCCGCACCAAGACCCAGACCTGGTCAAAAAATGGAAGTCCTAGCCCGAATTCGAAGTCAAGGCGAACGGGGACACAACACACACTCGCTAGGCTAGGCGGGACTAACCCTTGGACCAAGTAACTATATGCATCAGAGTATAATAAAACACGCGGAAACATAAATACATAACATGAACAATTTGAGCCACCGACTCACAACAATTCCATACATGCAGCACGGCCTTCACAGCCTCAAGAACAATAATTAAAATGCGCCGAGAATTAAAATACATTAATTAATCATGAGTGTGTGTACAACGGTATTAGACCTAAAACAAGACACACAAGACACAAACTCCCGCCTAGCACTCCAAGAGGACAACCTGCACAACACAACTGAAATAAATTCGAGTTCAGTCTATAGGAGACTGGTGGGTATAAAAAGCGGGGCATAAATACATAATACGATGGAATTTAAATCACGTTCATGCAAGTTATAATCCCAAAAGAGGTTTTCAAAGCATTTCCCAAGTGGGTAAAAGAACAAAATCAACTAATGGTATTATAACGACCAATTTCGATTCACTACATTCATTAGGTCAACGTAAGCCCTGCGTAAGGCTTCAATTTCCTTCCTCCTCCTCATGTATTCATAAATCATTAACAATATCATTATTCATTAGCGTTCATGCAATCATTCATTAGTGCTCATTCACAACATGATTCATTATCCGTTTGAGCAATCTGTATCCCGGCCTTCCCGCACGGTCCTCCTTCTCCGGGTGATGGTCGGGTGTAAGGCCCGAACCATCCAATCATAGTCCAAAGGGGGTACATGAATCCCCCAGTGGCGCTCGGCTCCCCTTCCCCGCCAAACCTCCTGGCGGAGTCCGGTATCACCGCAATCATTAGGACTAGTGTGCAAGGTCACTGTCGGCCCGATACCTCCCCAGATCACCGAGCACACTAAGCCCCTGGGCCCCAATCATTACGTGTACATGCATACAATACGCCAAAACATTGGGTAGGATATCATAAAAAAGGGACTTTACGTTGGCAATCAATTACTCGATTCAAAAGACTCGATATATATATAATAGTTTTGGCTAAAAACCTTTGCACATTGGGAATATATGTATCGGGTCACATAACTAAGTAGAAGAGAAACCCACCTTCGAAGTTTAAAATAAAAGAAGCAAGCTTCCAAAACGGTCTTGTCTCTACTGGACCCGAATTTTTGCAAAAAAAGTGCGTGAGACTCAAAATGACCACAAATGACGCTCGGCAATGCAAGGAGTATGACATGAGATGCATAAGAGATAATATCATGTCATGAGAATGTTCATGTTCACAATAAATGCCCTTAAAGGCTCACATTCAATCAATTCATCATAACTTGTGCATTCAATTTCATTCATGTTCATAACTTTCCTAAATCAATTCAATTCAAGGAAAAATTCTTCAATAGCATGCATAATACATAACTCAACCTGTAAATAAATCATAAGAATCACAAGGATTGGAAGAAACAAGCGTTTAGAGTTCATATACCAAGCATCATAATTTTCATGCACATAAAGGAGTATTTAAAGCACGTTCGTTCCAAACTCGAAAAATATTCAATCATAATTCATGGAAATTCATAACACACATTATATGATCCTATATGGCATGTTAATGAAGTGTATGAACCAAAAACGAGCCAAAGAAACCATGCGAAAAGAGTTGAAAAATCAATTTTTATGCGTGCATGTGAGAGGGTCGCGGCGGCTACCCAAAATGAACTAAAACAGGTCGCGGCCGCTACCTCAATTTTATGAAAATTTCGTGCAATTTTAACACAAGTCGAAAGTAGGCCAAAATGAGGTCGCAACGGCTACCAAAAATGAACTAATTATGGTCGCGGCGGTTACCAGTTCAAATTCAAAAATTACAAAGGGTCGCGGCGGCTACCAAAATTGCACTGATTTCGATCGCGGTCGCGACCACCAATTCTCAGCAACAAAACGCAGCAAAACAGAGCAGAAAACAGAGGCAACAACCAACAACACCAAAGAGCATGATCAAGACAAGTCCAAACCACAAAAACATCATAAAAACAACTCCTGGAATGCATGAAAACTTAACCACAAACAATACATGATTTATGTTACCAAAACACCAACTTTCTCCCAATTTTCATAAATGTACATTAATGGAAACTTCTTGATTCCTCAACTACCATGAAATATTCCATCACACAAGTAATAAGGAAGCTTCAATGATCATTTTCCATGCAATAAACTCAAAGGAATCTCAAGGAACATGCATGATCAC
>JBBMKE010349844.1:0-13214 GCA_037834125.1 Lippia alba | reverse complement strand
TTTCAAAGGTTATTTTAGGATGATAAAAGCTAGGATATGAATTCGAAAATTGTGAGATCTAACTTCTTAAGGTTCCAGGAGGAATGTGTGAAGGTTTGGGCTCGATGAATGAATAGTGATGTGGAAAGAATGTTCAATATTCTAGGCATAGAAGCATGTAGTTCACGTAAAAGTTAATGGATTATGAATTGAGGCTATAAGTATGTTCTTCTAATACCATTTCTTCTAGGCCCCAAAACCCGGGCTGTTACAGATACGCGGTTTACACGGATGCATCGAAAGAAGGACTTGGGGCTGTGTTAATGCAACATGGGTGAGTGGTAGCTTATGCTTCAAGGAAATTGAAGGAGCATGAGAAGAATTACCCGACACACGATCTCGAATTGGCCGCCGTAGTATTTGCTTTGAAGAAGTGGAGACATTATCTATACGGGGAAACGTTTGAGGTGTTCACCGACCACAAGAGCCTTAAGTATCTCTTCACTCAAAAGGAGTTGAATGTAATACAAGGGCGTTGGATGGAATTCTTGGAAGATTATGATTGTAAGATACAATACCACCCCGAAAAAGCGAACGTGGTAGCCGACGCTTTGAGTAGGAAGGTGAGCGTGGCAAACTTGGAAGTTGGGACCTCGGATGAGGAGGTAAAGTTGTGTGCAATAAGTTGTTGGTTGGCGAATTTAACGGTCAAGCCGGATCTATTCCAACAATTGATAGAAGCTCAAAAAATGGATCCGAACATGCAAAAGTTGGTGGCTAAGTTGGAAAAGAATCCAAGTCTCAAATTTAACTTCGACGAATCGGGGCTTATTGAGATTCAAGGTGAGAATATATGTTTTAAAAGAGCTCAGGAGGATAATACTTGAGGAGGCACATCACTCGAGGTTTGCGATTCATCCGGGAGGTATGAAGTTGTATAGAGACTTGAAGGAACGGTTTTGGTGGAACGGTATAAAGAGGGACGTCGCAAACTTCGTGAAGCAATGTCTAACATGCTAAAGGGTGAAGGCGGAACACCAAAAACTGGGTGGAACTCTCCAACCACTTTTGATCCCCGAATGGAAGTGGGAGCAAGTGAAAATGGACTTTGTGTCCGGCTTGCCTAGAGCGAAAGGAGGGTACGATGGGACTTGGGTGATTGTCGATAGATTGAAAAAATCGGCCTATTTTCTCAAGGTTCGGATGACGGACAAGGTCCCTAAGCTAGCCGAGCTTTACATCCGAGAGATATCCATTTACATGGGGTACCGAATAGTATAGTTTCCGATCGAGATCCAAGGTTCACGTCGATATTTTGGCAAAATCTTCAAAAGCAATTGGATACCAAGCTCAGATTTAGCACTGCGTCTCATCCTCAAATGGACGGGCAATCCAAGATGCTCATTCAATACTTGGAGGATATGTTACGGGCATGTGCTTTGGACTTTCAAGATAAATGGGATGAGCATACCTTTGGTCGAATTTGCTTACAACAATAGCTATCAAGCCTCGATCAAGATGGCTCCTTATGAGGCGTTGTATGGGAGAAAATGTCGGTCACTGTTGTATTGGGAAATTGAAGATTGGAAATGGACCGAAGAGGATAGATTGATTCGAGCAACGCCGAGATCGGAGATTGAGATACAATTGAGAAGGTCCGAAAATCAAGCAACGGATGAAGGCGGCTGTAGCACCCCAAACAAAAGGTACCACATCCCCCGCACTATAGCCCGACACGTGTGACGAAATGAAAAGTCCGTACACATACCAAACCACAGCGAACGGGTGACAAACAAAAATCCAACCTAAGCTAGGCGGAACGTAGACCTTGACTAAGAAATTTAAAACCCGCTCAGAACGCGTAATAAAAATTCCAAACACAAGCAGAAGCATCAGGATAGCATACAAGCATACTCACAAGCAATGGCCACGGGCCGACATAATTTAAAACATGCGAGTCACATGCAAACTTGGGCTCACAGGCCTCTTTTATAACGCAAGCAAACCCAACAAGGAAATTTAAGTCCTACATGGCACATAGACCGCATCTAAATGCATACTTATACATACGTGCGATCAAAGCATACTAACTTATACAAAATTTAAATGCAAATGCGAATTCTCAACTGAAATACAAGCTCGACTCAAAACAGACTCCAAAGACCGACTCAAACCGCCTGCTCGAACTCCAAAGCGAACTTGCAAACTAAAAACATAAAAGGGGAGGTGTCAGTCAACTGACTGAGTGAGGCGGCTAACGCACACCTCAACACTAGAAAGATATATCAAAGCACGTATCAAATGGGTGAATTCATGAACCGGGATTGGGTTGTACAAACCAAAATACATATATATATAATTTTCACAAATTCCAATTCGATTCATAAATTCCACAACACATACGCACACATGCTCGGCGAGTATGAGCTTCCAACCTGTTTCATAAAACAACACTAAAAACTCAATACCAAATCACAACACAGTCCACCATCTCACCATTTGATGGAAGAGCCACGTGCTGCTCAAACCATCCACAACACAATGTCATAAGGGGTAGCAATCCCACAACGCGCCCTCTCCACGAATACACATTTGGAGGCATCAAGATATACTTCTTCCCAAACTCCTAGGGGTTGCGTATAATATCTTGGATGGAGAATATGCACAGGATAAACCTCGACGGCCCTATACCGTCCCGAGGGGTCCATTACCCATATCTCCCTGAGCTCACAATCACAATCATAGCTCAACACATGCCAATATCTCATGGCTCATCTCACAACACAACTTATCACAAACTCACACATTTTCCAAAATAGCTTACATAGGCTTATAGACTAATTTCCAAATCAAGATCCGATCACAAGGTCATAATCATATCATAGCTCAACACTTATTTACTTCTATATTTATATCGAAATATTGTCACATGCGGGTTAAGAAAACATCACATAAAGGCTATAGGTCGCACTATACAAACCTAAACCTCACTGGTACCAAACAAGCTGAAGACAAAGCCAACGGTCCACCCCAGAACCTGCATGACCCACTTGTCACCACCCCGGGTGCATCTGAACCTCACTGAACACAAACAAAGGACTCAGACTCAAGAATGAACCACAAAGACGCACGGCAATGCCCAACAAGCGTATGGATATGTACAAGTGTCCAAGTTGTGCTTCCAAAGTGGTGTCGTGGCAAAATTAGATATATTAACGCACAAGCACTTAAGAGATGCATTCACGTACATATAATTCAAATTCAAATTAATTATATGCAATTCAGAACCTTATATAATTTAAATAAAATCATATTTCACTTTAAAGCATGTTCATGTGCGCAATAAATACAAATAAAAGAAATTGAAAGACAAAACAATTCAAATCATTTCATATTAGCTCACATAGCACATAACTAATTCATACATTGCATAATAAATTCATATATACACAATTGAACTATCCTTACGTGCAAAAGTTCCTAATAAACTCCTACGAGTTCCATAAAATTCATATTTCACAATTTTACCAAGTTCATGTATTACGAGGCGAAATAGATCACATAAAAGCGTGCTATGAATTCATTTAAACTCATCAAGTCACATATTAAATTACAATTAAATCGTTTACCCAATTAAAGTTCATACAATTCATATTTCACATAACATATTCAAATTCAACTTAGGTGATTAAACTTAATAAAGAAAGTTCCAAATTTAAATTGATCAAGACATAATAATTCATTTTTATGTAATTGCAATCATCATATTCGTTTATCTCATGCTTAGGTTTAATTAATTCAATTCATACAATTTACACTTTCTAAAATTACACAAATATCCCTTGTTCAAGAATTACATTCAACTAGTGGCATGAAACAAAATCAATATCAACAACAATTGCGAATTCATACATTTCATATTTTATTACATATTCTCAAATACCAAAAATGCATTTTTTTTCATTTATCAAACATACAAGAATAAATGACGATTTAAAACGATCAACAACTAACACAATTCGACACAACGGGTTTCAATTTACAATTCGAACATTTATTCATATAACATTTTATTCTATACATAATTCCATATACATTGAAATTCATAACGATCGACAAATCAAGCAAATTCGCAATTAAAGTCATTTAAACAATTAAATCGAATAATTCTAAACTATATAAATAAATCCGTAGAAAATAAACTGAGCGTCCTATTGACGAACCGAAAGCGGCATAAAACTCATCGCGCCGAGAAGAACAAACTGCTCGAAGGCCCCGGAGCCGTCGGAACAGTGGCGGGCCACCGTTCGGTCGCCGCCGGAACGTGTCGAAAAATTCCCCAAAAATCATCCTAGCTTGAATTCTTCATCCTCAATCCAATTCCTCGATCAAATTTCTGAAAATTCCAAACGAAACACCTCCAATTTCAAAGCCAAGATTACGAGAGCCCTAAATCTTCAAACTTCAATTACTTTCAATCCGGTTAATTAAAACTGAATCCGTAAAAAGTTATGACTCACCCATGATGAGCTCTTCGAAACCCCTATGATGGTTGCCGAAAAAAGTAGAAGGAAAACTCCTCCCCTAAGATCAGCCGTGCGTGCCCCTTAGAATCGTCGGAATCGCCACCTACGGCCATATTGTCATCAAATTGATGCCGAAAATGGAACCAGGGGTTCGAAAAAGGGTAGAAAACACCAACCTTCATCGGAGAAGATCGACGGACGCGTCGAGACGACGCGCTACAGTAACGCACCGCCACCCCCGCAACTTTAGCAGGGGCGTGGGCGACCACGCCGCCTCATTGGCCACGCCACCGCTCCAGAAAGTTGCGCCACTCAAAGACCTATCCAATCATACCAGTGCCGTCGTGAATCATTACCGTATGTGGCTGAAAATCGCCGGAGAAAACGGCTTAAACCCTACACCGTCTGCACTTCATCGGAACGGCCACCTCCAGCCATTTTCTCACCGAACCAAGGCCAGAAACAGACTCAGAGGGTCGGAAAACATGGGGGCAGGTAAGCCTCGTCCGGCGAGAGGTGGCGCAACCCGCCACCTTCGGACCACCATAGCGCGCACGCCACCGTTGGTTTTCGTGCCATGAAATTGGTACGGTTGAGACCACGTCGTCGAGATCTTTGAAAAACACTATTGTTTCATCGAATTCCGTCAAGTATTAGCCGGGATAGAATTTCACACCATGAGTGTGTGTGAGTGTGCATGTTTCACGTGGGGGCAGAAGAGAGAGAGGCTGAAGCTGGGTTCTGGCATGAATTATGAGTATCTGGGATACTTTTATCCTGGATTCTCGCGCGTGAAACGATCGGTAGAAGGGGTAAACGACGTCAGAATTGGGCAAACTTAGAGTCTACGACCTCGATTCGATGCACCGAACGCGTTGGAGGGGTCAAAGAGGTCAAAACCTTGACCGAACGAGAAATGACCGAAAAACCCCTAAAAGAGAAAATTGCAAACAAGCCCCTAAACTCTTAAAGAGTTCAAAAGGGCCACGCAAAACACAGAAATCACATAATCATGTAATTAAACACACAAAAATGGGACACGTGGTGAATTCTTAAGCGTCTGAAAAATCGGGGTGTTACAGCGGCACAAGATCGTTAAAAGAGTTACGCCGATAAGAGAAGAAGGCCTTTGTAGTTTGAAGTTGGAGATCGAGTCTTTTTGAAGGCATCTTCTAGAAAGGGCTTTACTCGTATAGATAGAGGTGGAAAGCTTAATCCAAGATACCTCGGGCCTTCTGAGATTTTGGAAAGAATTGGAGAAATGGCGTATAGATTGGATTTGCCGCCTAATTTGACTGGGATACATAATGTGTTTCATGTTTCGCAACTAAGAAAATATTATCCCGATGAAGATTATATTCTCCCTGTTGAAGATGTGAATTTGGAACCGAATTTGACTATTGTGAAACATCCGGTAGCTATTCAAGATCGAAAAATCCAAGAGTTGAGGAATAAGTGGATACCTTTGGTTCGGGTTCTTTGGAGGGATCAAAAGTCTAAGGAGTCGACTTGGGAAACCGAGGAGAAGATGAGGAATTTGTGTCCGGGTTTTTTTGAAGGGTCGGATCGGACTTGAGGACAAGTCCATTTTAAGGGGGGAAGGTTGTGACACCCCGTTCTTCGATCGGTAAAGGTACATTACGTGATTTAATTTCTAATTGTATTTAGGATAGAAATTATTTGATTATGTGATTTAATTTTGATTACGTGATTTATTTGCATTTTGGAGATTTTGGGGATTTTAGAATCGAACCTAGCTTTGATAAATCGAAACAATTAAACCGGGAAAACCTTGAACCGAACCAGTTCACCCTTATATTCTTGAACCCTTCTTTTCTCTTCATTTTACCCCAACATTTTCTAAGGCAAGAAAGAAGAAGAGAAAGAAGCCTTCAAGCTCCCAACTTTGCAAGCTTATTCCCGATCCATTTCTTCATCTATTTATGATCCGAAGTAAGTTCTGGAATCCGCACGATCTCTACTTTCATTTAACCGATTGCTTCTCCCTTGGTTACACATTGTTGCTTAATTTTGGAGCACGTGGTGAATAGTAAGGGTTTATAACCCAAAATAGGATTTGATGACTTTAGATTGTTTGGCATGAGTGGGACTTCAATTATATGACCTATATGACTAATGTGATGTATTGAATTCATGGTTGTGCTTGGGAGATTGCATTTATGATGCATTGCATTAATGAACTATGAATATGCATTTCATAGGTTTTGTGTATATGAGCATTTGAGCCTTGAGAACTTGATGCATTTGCTTCCTATATATTTGGTATTGTATATTTTACGATTGTGCCTTGTGATTTTTGGGAAATATGTAGGTGTTTTGGGGTTTTGGTTCGTGCCCTGTTGTTGCGTCTGGTTTCTGCCCAGATTTTTAGACTGAAACGGCCGCTTCGGCTCTTAGAGCATTTTGGAAACGGTCCTTTGGAATTTGTGAAGGAATCACAAACGACAGTTTGGAATGGCAGACCTGATGCAGTGAGTTTCAAAACGGCCGTTTGGACTTTGCTTTGAAAATCGAAATGGTCGTTTCGAGCTCCAAATTTTGTTACAGACACTTTTGAAACAGCTGTTTGGATTTTCTTTGAAAAACCGAAATGGCCATTTGGATTCCCTCGGGTTTCAGGTCTGAAGGCCGAAACGGCCGTTTCCAATTTGTTCTAAAACCCGAAACGGCTGTTTCGGAACCCGCTGTAAGAAAATTAATTTTTCGACTTTTGCGGTTCGATTCATTTGCTCCCGAAACACCTTTATATGTCCTTTTTGAGCTTTAATAAGCTATTTTCATGCTTCACATTTTCCGTATGACTTGTTTACGCATGAGTTTGCATTTTGGGATGAATATGTTCTTGATTTGGAGAAATTTGAGCATAATTATGCATCTCATGCAAGCTTTGCATTCCGCGCGTCATATTTGGTATATTTTGAGTCTATGTCTCGGGTTTTGTATCCTTTTTATGTTTTAGAGCCGAGTTTGAATACTACCGAGCCCGAGGTTTAGGTGGTCTTGTTCGCTTGCTTCTGGTTCGTCTACCTTTTGTTAACAGGTGAGGTTTAGGATTTTTTATTAGTTAAATGACCTATGGCCTATTGTTTATTGATTTCTCAACCCGTGTGCAAATATATCTTATATATCTCTTTAATTATGGGTGTTTAAGATATGAATATGGATTTGTGGACTACCTTGGAGGGTTTTGATGAAATTGATATATGAATAGGCGTATGTAAGCTTGTTTTGAAAACCCATTTTTGGCAATTTGTTCCTTTGAGCGAGATGTGCCCTGGAAGATGGGAATTTGGGACTTGTGTGATTTGTTGGACCCCTGGAATTATGGGTAAGGAGCCCCGGTATGACAAGGGTCGTTGGGTTTGACCTGTGCGTAATTTCATTTGAGGTATACACGTGCGACTCTAGAGGTTGGGAAGGCATGTGTACCTTGAGCCTTCGGTAAATAACCGAAGATGGCGTATTATGGGTTCGTAACCCCTTACATATTTGTATTTGTGGTAATGAGGGTTTGATTCCCCGAATGCCAAGAAGTAGAGGGTGGATTGAGTTTGTTATTTAATTTGTGTGATATTTGAGAAGGAGGTGGAAAGTCCGTACTCGCCGGACGTCTATTCATTTGTATTGGATAATTATGAATCGAGATAGGACTTTGGTATATGTATTAGCTTTCTTTGAAAATGTTTTGGGTAAAAACCTAGCTCGGTTCATGATCGTCACTTGGTTATTTATTTTGGTATATTTATATTCGGTGTAGGTGTGCGTTAGCCCCCTCACTAAGTCAAGTTGTTGGACTAACTCTCTCCTTTTCCCCCCTATAGTGGAGGTTTTTGGCTCGAGCTAGGCGGGAAAGTGCGTCTTTGGGTCGTACTTAGTGGTCTAGGTCGAGTAGCATTGCATATGTATTTATTTTGATACTTTGGATACTTGTCTTGGATAACTATGTATACTTGGTATTATTTTGGCCCCGTGGGCATTGTATATATGTTGTGCTCTTGTCGAGCTTTGCATGTGATCGTTTTCGCTTCCACACTTATTTGCTTATTGTTTTGTGAGCGCTCTGCCGGTTTTAGCCCCACTTAGCTTAGTGTGTGAGTGTAGGTCCCCGTTCTCTTTGATTTGGATTCATGTACGGAAGCCCATTTCGTATGTGGATTCGGATCTAAATGCAGGGGATATGGATGACCTACGCTCGGACGTCACACAGTGGGTCCATGTCAGGTCAGATATAAATGCTTTAGGCAATTTTTTTGGGATAATTACAAACGACCTCCTGAAATATGATGAAATTATGAATTTTCTCTTATGTTTGAGAAATTACGAATTTCTCCTGACTCATTATTTTCTTTATTAAATTTATCAAAGAATATGAGTTTACTATTTTATCGCTCACATGCTAAAATTCAAAAGGTATATGTCATAAATAGTAAAAAAAATGCAAATACTGAAATTTTTTATGGTTTGAACTTTCATGCAAATATTTAAATATTGTGATTATCTAATATTTTTTATTTTTTAAAGAATGTCATTTAGTGATATTTTAATATTTTTATAATGAACTAAATTCATACTTAAAATTTATGAATATATATTCTATTTTAATATTGGACATGCATTTTATATTGGACTGTCATTTTTTTGTATGTAAATTAAATGCAATAGGGATCATCGATACTTGAAATATTTGTTTAAATAACTCTGATGAATTTACTAATATCAATTTTTTTTGATGTTTTGTTATAATTTTTTATTTTGGAGAAAAAAATTTATTATTTGAAATGAAATAGTATAAATAAACTTATGCAAAATATATATATAACTAATTAAGGAATACACATAATGTAGAATTTGTAATTCTTTCACCATACTTTACGAGAATAAATATGAATTAATATCTTTTTTTATTTATATTTATAGATAAAATATAAGTGTTATATTAAATCATAAAATTTTAAATTAAAAAAATACAAATTTAATTAATAATACAAATATATCATAATATTTTTAGTATTATTACAATAGACATTCTAAGGGTACAATTGAAAATTTTAAAAATAATTTTACTAACATCATCAAATTTTAACATTGTAATTAATGATTGAAATAATTTATTAAAAAAATATAAACTTTGAAAAATTAATCACATTCTTTTAGATTTAAAAAAAAAAATTCATATTTTGGTTATATCTCGTAAAATTGTTCGTAATTATCTCCAATTTTTTGTTGAAAACCAACTGAAACCCTCCTGTAGATTGGGCGACGAGAAAGTTCTATTAAAATATTGAAATACTTACATTTAACTATTTTGTATTTAAATTTCATTATGACGCAATTTATCATTATCAAAACAATAACATTGCAGTCCCTAACTTTGAGAATCGTTTGTGCGTACTAAATTTCGTTATGTCATTTCAAAAATACCTCTAATTTGTTGTTAAATTTACAATTCGTATGGATCATTTTATTTATATTTATAAACTTTAACTATGATTTTATAATTCGGTTATATATTCAATATAATACTCACAAAATCATCAGGGACATAAATATACTTCTAAGAATTTCGTTAATAAATCTCAATTAAAACAAAATTAATGAAAACTTCAATATAATTTTTTAATAATAACAAATTGCATTATAACTAAACTTAAATACAAAGATAGTAAGATAATTGTCCTAAAAAATTTGTTTTAAATGTGCAACAGACTCTTATTCTTTATTCTAACAAATCCGTATCCTCAATTTGATTGGTGAGAGATTGTTCCAATACAAGTCCTGCATTTGCCTTAGTTTTACGAGGCAAACACTTCATAAAAACTAAACAGGACAAAAACCATGAGGCTGCTAAATGCGAATGGTATTTATCCAAAGCGGCCTTTTTCGTAATATGATGATTTTCTGAGGCCTCCTTTCGTCTACCGTCTCTCCCTCTATTATTATATTCTTTTTTTATTTACCCATCTCTCCCTATATATTGCTCTATCATTATGACAACTGAAGTTCATTTTTCGGTTATCAAATTTTGGTGTAGAGATTATTATTATATTCTTACATAAGAATGTCGATTTGACCTATAATATCAATACATATAAAATATACTTTTGTACATATATCTACTCTTTTAAAAATGGACCAAGTGCCATATTTTTTAATAATTACCAGGATAATTATATTAATTTAAAAATTAAGGGATAAAATGATCAAAGAATGAGAGAGGAAGTGTGTAAGGAATTAATCCCTTTCTAATCCCTTTTTTTTAATTATCAATAGACTAGTGTTGTTTCTTGTCTTAACTTGTGATTTGCTGAGGTTTGTATCTGAGTTAAGATATGTGAATGTGATGACTGAAAAGTAAGTATTATTTCACACATTGGCTCACTGGGATTGTATAATAAACAACATGATTTACCTTGATAGAAAATAGAAATAATTATTTGACCACGCTGTGTCGCAATGTAAGCTAAAGAAACAAAAGGGCACCTACAATCTGAAGCCAAAAATACAATAAAAGAAGCTTTATCAAAATTCATATAATCTCAACAGAAACAGACAGCGTTAGATTTCAAAATCCTACAAAATTAAGACAGAGACAGAACTCAGATTGGCTTTGATCGTGTCGAATTCCGGTTCGTTGACTTGGTCTACGCTGAGCTGACGGGATCACTCGAATTTATATTTTGGGAAAGCTCGAAATAATGTTGACCTGGAACATAGTAGCAAACGTGAACTGAAGGCCGGATAGGGACAGGTGGGGTTTTTTCCTATGTCGGCACTCCGACGCTCAAATCAGTATTCGAGTATTGATTACGTCGATTAAGCAGACTTAAGTGTAGTTAATGTGCTTGATAAATGACATAAATGAGGGGGTATTTATACCTGTAGGGGAGAAAGAGACATTCCTGTACCGGTGTCAGAGCATTAAATTATGCATAACTGCCTCGTACGGTATGTCAGAAACATTAAATGAAGTGCATGCGTCGTGGGTCCCACGCCTATGATCGGGCCCTGACCGACCTCGAAAGTTGGGTCGGCCTTGAGCCGACTGGGATGGGCTAACTGGTAAGCCCGACATGGTCGGCTCTTCACCGATTACTAACCACGGGCCATAGAATCGGTCTATCCGCTCTGTGTGGACCGCGTGGCAGGGCTGACCAACTTGCTTTGACTTTGTGGCTGTGTGCCAGGCTCCCATTGGGCCACTTTTCCGACACGTGGCGTGTTTAGAATTAGCCCACGTCATTAGCCCCCGAAAAGGCGTGCGTGACGTGACAAGTGGCGGGCGCCTTTTGAACTGACACGGCGAGTCCTGCAGTAATTAATGCGACGGTTTGCATTTGGTTTTCCCGCCCCTTGATTGCCTATATAAAGCCTTGGACGCATTCATTCATACCTACTATGTAACAGCCCGGGTTTTGGGGCCTAGAAGAAAAGGGATTTTAAGAAAGTATTTACAACCTCAGTTCATCATAATTTGAATTTTATATTCCAATTTCTCTCAAAATCTTATTATAAGAATCATATCACTATCCATTCATCGAGCCTAAACCTTCACATATTCCTCAAAAAACCTTAGAAATTTAGATTTCAGATTTTTCCGGATTCATATTCTAGCTTTTGTTATCCTACGATGATCTTTGAAATTTGTTAGCCAAAGATTCCCTTTAGGTCCCCAGTTCTTAATCGTAGAAATTTACCTGGACACTTTTACCTATCCAATATTGGGCTCATATGAATCCTTACAAAGTTTTATGAATTATGATATCATTCCCAAACCCTAATTCTCACTAGAACTCCCGTAGTATCCAAAACCGGCCGAAAAACCCTAATTTAACCCTAATCCACACATTTTCGAATTTTAACGTTTTCCCTATCCAATCTTATAGCAATATCAATCCTCAAATTTTTCTAAAAATTTTAAGACCTTTTTGAAGTCTTAGTTAAAACCCTAGCTCGTTTTATAAATTTTTTCATATTTTTCATATTTTCTCAAAAGTACTATTTTCACCGTAAAAACTAACTTTCAAACCGTACAACTTTTACTATACAATATTATACTCAGAACAACCCTAACAATTTTTTAAGCATCATGAACACTTTTTTAGAGATTGAATCACATCCTAGCTCCATTTTATATATTTTCTTAGATTTTTCAAAATTTCGAACGTTTACTACTTAAAATGTAAATGTTTAAACGTTTAATGCTTATAATCATCGGAAAGCTCTTTCAATCCACTTTCTTATGCAGCTTTCTCCATTTCAAACTCAAACCTAGAGATTTTATTACAATTTTCTTATTAATTTTACCCTAAGCACTTACCTCACTTATATACACCTAGCATAACACCTCTACACCCTAATAAATGCACTTAGCCTACTCACCACCATGATTCACCACCTTAAATCTTAGAAATTGCAAGGTAATCCCCTCAACCACACCTATAAATACCCTCCCAAGATCATTTACAAGAACACATCAAAAACACTATCTCACTCCACCTAGGTTCGGCCATCCTCTCTCTCTCTAGCTAAGGTGTGATTTTATTTTATTATTTCATGCTTTATATTATTTTTTTAATATATTATGAATTAGGGTAGCTTTAGATTTAATTATTTTATGCTTTAGGAATTTTATTTTTAATATATATGCCATTTATGCTAGTTTTAGGAATAATGTGAGTACTTATATGC
>JBBMKE010349734.1:0-13215 GCA_037834125.1 Lippia alba | reverse complement strand
TGATTAAATGTAATTAATTAATTTTAGTCTAATATTAATTTTTGGAATTAATATTAGATTATTTTCTCAAGTCAAACTCAATAAATAAATAATTAGGAATTAATTTATTTATTGTAGGAGCTTTTCAATTTTAGGAAAGTTGAAAAGTCCAACATCCTATTATAGGAGAGAAAATTTATTCTTGCTAGAATTGGAAAACTAAGTTAGGAACTTTATTTTACTAATTAAATTAAATAATTAATCAAGTTAATTAGTGAGCAAGAAAAGCCCATTGGGGTTTAGGAAAACCTAAGGGGTTCGAACCCTATAAGTATTAATAGGGGTTTGGGGGCTTTCTCATTCTTTAGACCAATGCTCTGGAAGTGTTTGATTTTTGAGAAAATAAACAAAAAGAAAGGTTTTCAAATTACAGCCACCCTAGCCAAAACACAAGCCACATAACTAGCATTCTCCCTAGCTTGATCGTGTTCTGCGATTGATGTGGATACCGTCAGAGGATCGCTGCATTGGGGATCTAATCAAGATCCGTTTGAGGGACATTCCGCGTGAAGGGCGTTCTTGTAGGCGGTACTAGCGTCACAAAAAAGCTTCTAACTAAGTGAGTTTCTTGAAACCACGAATCTAATACGATAATCGTGAGATTTCACGGTTTTGTTGAAAATTTTTAAAATTTCCGCTGCGCATCCTTTGCTGTTTCCAACACTTGGCCACGGAGCTAGGTGTTCAGAGAGTGGATCATTTGGACTGTTACTTAGGCCTCCCGTCTTCGGTTGGCTGGTCTAGAAAGGGAGTTTTTGAGAGGCTTTTGGACAGAGTTAGGAAAAAGGCACATGGGTTCTCGGAGAAGTTGTTGTCATCAACAGGGAAAAAAGTCCTCATTAAAGAGGTGCTTCAAACCATATCGTCCTATATGATGAATTGATTTCTTCTCTCGGATAATTAGATTTAGAGTATGGAGGCTACCATTTGTAAATTTTGCTGGAATAATAGGGGTGCTACGAAAATCCATTGGATGGCTTGGGATCGCATGTGTGATAGTAAAGTTAAAGGAGGATTAGGGTTTAGGAATTTGAAGCTTTTCAATATCGCTATGCTTGCTAAACAATTATGGAGAGTGATACGAGATCTGACTAGCTTATTTGGGAAAATCTATGAAGCCAGATCCTTTCCGCATTTGGACATTTAGAATGCGAAACTGGGCCGCTCGCCTTTTCTGACGTGGCGGAGCCTATTAAGCGCGAGATACCTGCTGGAAGAAGACATGAGATGGCGTATTGGAACTGGTGAGAACGTGCATGTATGGTTGGATAAGTGGCTTCAGGGAGGAGATCCATCTCACCCATCTTTTAAGGAGAATGTACTACTCCGTCCGCAATGGATGGCTGAAATGGAATGAGGAACTCATTGTTAACTCCTTCAATAAGCGAGATGCTAAAACTATACTGAGTATGCCTGTAGTGCCCCCAAAAGAAATGGGACATCACATTCCCCGCACGCCCAACCCATATATGAAGGGTGTAATCGATATACGTGCCAGAGTCATAGTGAACGGGAGACGGACATGACCCAACCTAAACTACATGGTTTTAAACATGTTCCAACAAATAAAAAATGTATGCAGAAGAATAAACTCACAAAACATGTAGTCACAAAATAGCCATGGCCTGCGAAAATTAAACCTGTATCACACATTCATGTAGTGGCCACAGGTCGGCATAATTAAATAAGCATGCACAAACATTCATATCCAAGGGCAATGGCCGACACAAAACATGCAATCCAACATTTCCAAGGAAACCATCAAATAACATAACCTCTTACAAATTCCCAAATTAAAATCATAACAGAGATCTTATGCAAATTTTGGACAATAAATTAACAACCTAATACTTGCACAAACAAAAATGAAATGGAATGAGACTCGATTAAACTTGGACTCAAGTCTTGACACTAACTAGCCTCAACTTCGAACCTGTAGACAATATTAGGACAAAAGAGAGGAATGAGACTTGACTCCATGAACCACATAGAACGATGCATGGCATATGTTCATGCTCCAAGAAGTGTGCTTAAATACATACAAGATCAAGTGTAGCATGTAGTTTCACATAATTACACTTACGACTCAACATAGAGCCCTATCAATTCCAATAGTTCCTATTTTACATGGAAGTGCAAATAAACCATTGACTTTACTCACTTGAGGTAACTTTTCTTCAAGGATATCAGAGAAATGTTTTCCAATATTTACCTTCCCATAACAAGGCATTCTTTCCTTTGTTGCACACAATTCTTCAAGAGAATTCTCATATTGAGGCATAGATTTAATTTTATCAAGTAATGGAATGTTTACCTCAACATTGTAAAATGCCTTTAGGGGTTTAGATTCATCACCTTGGAACTCTGATTCATCCTTTTGAAACTCAACATACCTCTGTGCAGTTGGGTTTGGGGTGATCAAAGGTTGAGATTGTACAGTAGGTCTGGAGTCTTCATTTGACCATAAGCTATGGTCACGCCTTATGCTCATGTCTGCTGTACAGTACTGCTCTGTTTCAGTAGCAGAAATTTGTACTGCTGCATTATGCTCTGTTTCGGCCCCTGTTTCCTGTTCAAACTCCAATTTACTCTTCATTTCAGTTACTGAAGAAGTTAATTGGCTCAAATCGTTCCTCAAGCCTTGAATGCACAATTGGAATTCTTGCATATTATTCCTTGTCTCCTGTTGAAATTGTTGTGTGTTAGTCATAAAAGCTTTAAACATATCCTCAAGAGACATACCTGAATTAGTAACGATCGAACACCAACTGTTTTCAACATCACCGGCGCCCCCCGAACTGTCAACGGTTCCTTCACGGTGACCAAAATCACTAGCAGTAAAGGACTCGATCAAGGAAAAATAAAAGTGCTCAATTTCAAATCATTCGCATCTCTGAACTCAATAGTATTTACCGGGTCACTGTCAATGATTTTCCTGGTTCTCCCTAGTCATCCGTGCAATTTTTTCATCTACTATCTGCTGTGTTTCTTCATATCGAGTTATTTAGAGGCCATGACTACTTTATCACCACTGGATAGCTCCCCCTTGGATACCTTGAGTAGGTTTTGGCGATGAAACTCCTTTCGTTGATCGTGACTCGTTTGTATGGGAGCCGAAAGTCTACGATTTCACGGACCGTCTTGAGGCCATAAAACGTTGCTTCACAAAAGCTGACCCGTCGTGGAATGCAATGCCAGCTTCCTACTTTGTGATGATTAAGTGTAAAAACTATTTTCTTCTATGTTTTTGTTAGATTAATGCACTCTGTTAGCTTGTTCCGATGAACGTTGTTCTCTTTTGATGTTTAATAATAAAGGTCATTGTAATTTACTAACATTAATCATTGTATCATCGAGATATGGGATAGTAACGAATAATCCTCACATTTGACACAAACTAAGAAAAAATTTCTTTTAAATTGTAAGTTTATGAAAAACACTCACTAGTTGGAGTTATTTGAGCTGAATTACTCTAAAATAGGAAGAAACGAAACAAACGGGGTCATAGATAATTTACAGCTATAAAAATTTTGTTATGATATTTGATGTACCTTTTTTTGTTATGCTCAATGGACTGAAATTAACGTGACCAAATATTTGTGTATTGATTCATAGTTTGCTAGAGTTCATTATATTTATCTTTAGTTTACATTTAATAAGTTTGTAGAAATATTTTGAAAATGATAAGTCCAATTTAATAAACAAGATATTAATTAATCTATTTGTGATAAATCCTATTACCGGTCTGCATAAGTTTTGTGTTATTTGGTTACTAGCCCAATAAATTTACTTTTTAGATTTGACACCGTCGAGACTCGAGCATTTCGATAAACTAACTATATTTTAAGAAAAATAAAAAAACATTGTAAGTATCAAAATTCAAAAATCATTTATAAAGTTCAGGGATTAGTACGAGATACTTCATATAAACTTGGCAAACGCGGACAATCGTCCTTACAAATATGGGTAAATACTTATCTCCAACTTTGGGGCAAAGCCCAAGCTGTAGGCCCAAAATTAGATATATTCACAAAGCCCTGCATGACATCCATTCAATACTGGTATTTAATCGTAGTACGGAATGAGGCCCAAAAGTAATTAAGTTATGGGCCTTTACTCAATGGAGTTACTTTTATTATGAAATATTAAAGCCCACCAACGCTTGGGCCCAGAAAAGGATCAAATCAAATTATGACAGGTGGAAGCTTATACAGCTAAGTATTGTTCATTACTTCATTATATATGCCGGCTAATCATTGGAGGCTTAAATTTTCTATTTCTAGTTCCTTATTGTATGATTCTTCTAAATCGACTGGTGTGACTTGAGCTTCGGAGGATCAATACCGAAAACACTTCTGGCTTGTCCACTCTAATGTAGTGTTTGTATATTTGTTGAACAGTACGAGAATTGTGTATCACCGCTAGTGGAGCGATTGGTGATATAAAAAGGATACAAAGCGAATATTGTGTCAAATTCAAAGGATTAGGATCTTATGATTTTATCTCTTTTTTTTCCTTATATGTACACGTCAAGTGTATAAATAGGCGGTCCAAATAAAAAAAAGAGATCTTTTGAATTTTTTTCATATCATAATTGTTTCTCTCTCTTGATCTAAACTACCTATTTATATAGATGGTGTATGTACGTGAATAAAACATAAAATAAAATAAAATACAAATATAAAGAAAAGATCCTGCACTCAATTCCAATTAATGTAACAATCTTAAGTATAATAGTGTCATTATGTCTTGCGTTGGGATACAAGTGTTAATTCGGGTGGATTGATCAAGTTGAAGGAAGCATGCATGATATAAAAAAATTTAAGCTAAATCCAAACCCAACCCCAATTTGAAGATCTAGTTGAGAATTTCAATGCGAACTTGATATGTAGTCAGACAGTAGCCTGGTAAAAAAAAAATTAAGTCGATCACCTAACAACTGCTCGACCCAATAAGCCAAAGTGCAACTACATATTATTTTTCTATACCTTATGGATTTGTTCAACCAAAGTAAATAATCATGATTATCTTCAACAATTAAAAGAGAAAAGCGAATTTCGTGAACTTTTACAAGACCCAAAAATCTTATAATGAACCATAAAAATAGAGAAATATGCTAAATTGGATAACAACTATCCTTCAAGATGTTTTTTGGGATATTTTATTTTTTTATAGCAAAATTTTTTTTTATAATTAAAAAAAATTCATTTTCGAGTCAATTATTGCAGGGAAAATGACGCATCAAAAAATTTTGTCATGTACCGTACATAGACTCTTTAATTATTATTATTTTTGGCGATGACTAATTCTAGAAACATAATCCATCGTTATTAGAAAATTACATTTTAGCCTCTAATTTTGGGAACCGGTTGTGGTCCCTAGTGTTCCATTATGTCATTCGAAAAATATGCCTAATTTGTTGTTAAATTCATAAATTGTAGGGATCGTTTTGTTTGTATTTGTAAACTTTAGGGATGATTTTATAATTTTGGACATATATTCAATGTAACACTCATAAAACTGTTAGAGATATAAGTGTACGTTTACAAACTCCATTAAGGGACCTCAAATCAAAGAGAATATATAGGAACTAAAATGTAATTTTTGAATAATGATAAACTGTGTTGTAATTAGGCCTAAATGCGAGTAGTCACATATAAATATTTCTTTAAGCTATGGAACAATTTTGTAGTCGGACAAAGATAATCTAAAAAATACTAGTGGAGAATAGTTGGTATCCTAATTTTGTTTTTCTTTTTTTAAATTAAATAAGTCAAGTTTTTTTTTTTTTAAAGGGAACCGGCAAAGAGCCGTGGGGTTATTAACGAGGCCCCCACCTCATATATAAGCAACCAATAAACCAGAGATTACAGTGATGCGCGATCCAAGGATCCGCTAAGATGTTCAAGCCATGATGCCCACGAATAATCGTAACAAATAGACTTTGGGCGCTAGGAAAATAAAACCACCTTGAAAAGGAGTTATTATCAGATACAATACAACTCAGGTGGATGATCACGTCCCTCATGCTAAGTGAATTAATAGGATTTCTCGCCGGCCTCCCGGGGAGGCGCCCAGACATCCGGGCATTGGTAAAGATGGTCTTGGAGTGTATATGGCGGCGAGATTTCGCTTCTCTCTCACTTGCGTCCTCAGGACTATGGCTATGATTAAGTTGCTGTCGGGCAAAATGTACAGAGAATCCGTCAAATTCCAAGTTACAGACTTGCCCATAATTAATATGGACATATTTTCTCATCTCCAGAGAATCATTTCTCTTCGCTTTGTTTCTGTGATCTTGCAAATAATCCTTCCTCCATGCAAAGCGTGTGGTATTATCACTACAAAAACAACAACCCACCTCGACCAAGGAGTAATCATGAAAGAACCGGAAGAGAGGATAAGTTAAAATCGTGTAACAGCAATAGCCATAGTGAAAAGAGAAAACAGAGTACCTTATGTGGGTTAAAACACTAACATGAATTCTGCCCGTAGCTTTACCCGTACAATCCCTTTTGCTTGCAATCCAGTAAACATAAAACCAACCTGAAAAGGGAACACAGGAAATGTTAGACAAGTCTTTACAGGTGAATCGCGTTAACCGCTTCTGAAGTTTGGTAAGCCCCATTTGTCGACTTTGATAATTCCTGCCAAATCGTTTTCCATCGGAGCATCTGGGTAGTTCCAAACAGACTGAGATTGAGCTCCTCTTTTAGCCAAATAATCCGCAGCTTGATTGCCTTCACGGTAAATGTGAGATATGTAAACCTGCATATTTCTCACGGTCTTGTAGAACTCCAAAATGAGGTGATTTATTTTCAGGCTCCCGGTGCGGCGTCTGTGCAAGATATGCATCACCACCTGGGCATCGAGTTCCACCCATAGATTATCACAACCTATCTGTGCAGCCATCCTAACTCCTTGAACTACAGCTGAAAGTTCAGCAACAATGTTAGATGCTACACCAATTCCATGACTGAACGCCAAAACAGTCGACCCCGTGCCATCCCTAATGATTCCTCCCGTCCCGGCTGGTCCAGGATTACCCCTCGAGGCACCGTCCGTATTAAGCTTCATTTGGCCTGACCTCGGACGTATCCATTTGACGATAATCATATTCTTGTCTGGTGGCCGCTGAAGCAAAATACCAAAAAACTTAGCTCTGAAAATGTCCCCTTTCCAAGCTGTCCTCTTCATTCGCTGAGTCTTACTCCATCGGTAAAGATGAGTACGGACTAACCGTATAATATTGTAAGTGCTAAAATTAGCCCCATTATGCTTAGCTCGGTTTCGTTCAGTCCATATGTACCAAAGGATCATCCCAGGTATGATCACCCTGACGTGGTTCTTACCACTGAAAGCCGAGGTATTGATCCAGGCCTGTAGAACTCTAGCTGGAGTATCCAGTCCATCCATGTTGACGTCAAAAATACTAGCAAAGTGGTTCCAAACTTGCTTCGTCTTTGCACCTGAGATGAAAAGATGTTGCACCGTTTCGAGTTCAGCGCAGCACTGACATTTTGAGGGAAATATTATGCCTTTCCTGTGCAGTCTTTCGTCGACAGGGATCCAATCAAATACAAGACGCCAGAGAAAGATCATAATTGTCGGAGTTAAGTCCGCGGACCAAATTAATTTCATGAGGTGGCTCGGATTTCTCCTTTTACGGATGCATTTCCATGCGGATTTTAAAGAAAAATTCCCGTCGGAGCTGTTAGTCCAGCAAGGAGTGTCCGACTTACCAATTTCAAAAGGTATTGATTTGATCATTTCGCACTTCACTTGTCCTATGACAGCATTAAGGATATGGTTATCCCAATCTCCATTACACCAAAAATCCCTAACTTTGAGTGAGCTCAGAGCTTCGTCCATGAGGCAAACCTGCATCGTATCCTCAGCCCATCTATCATACCAAAAGGATAATCGTCCGTCTCCCAAATTCCATGCAATGTGTTTCTCGGCTTTTTCACGTACCGCAACCATTCTTCTCCAAGTGTGTGAGTTGGTGCTGTTCACCGGAGCCTTTGTAGGGTGTGTATCACGGGAGTATTTGTCTCGCATATATTCTGCCCATAGTGATTTACTCGTCCGAAGTCTCCACCAAAGTTTAATGGAAAAGGACTCAATGATATCATCTATGTCACGAACCCCTAATCCTCCTTCTTCAACCGGAAAACAAGCCTTCTTCCAAGCAATCCAATGGATGCGTCTCTTATCGTTTGAAGTTCCCCAAAAAAATCTATTAAGCATTAGTTCCATAGAACGAACCACTGATTTCGGAGGGTTGAGAATTTGAAGAGTGTGCATGGGAATGGAGTATAGGACTGATTTAATCAATTGAAGCCGTCCCCCATGCGAGAGTCTGCTCGATTCCCATCCTTTGATCCGATCCCTAATTTTAACCATGATATCGTCAAATAAGGTAATCCGACGTCTTCCATTGAACAGCGGGGCTCCAAGATATTTAATAGGGAGATTATCCTGCGAGAACTCCAGGACCTCTTTGACCGAGTTAGCAGCCACCTCCGAATTGTTGCCAACTATGAATGAGCTTTTGCTGCTATTTAACTTTTGCCCCGAGACTTGTTCGTACTTTTCCAGAATAGCTTTGATTCCCAGAAGGGAAGCTCTTTTGCTGTTTGTGAAGATTATCATATCATCTGCATAAGCCAGATGAGATATAAGGATCGAGGATGGATTTTTGAATCTGGCCTCCGCATGCTCGTTCATAAACCTGTCAAGGAGTAAAGATAGATGATCAGCAACTATAACAAACAGAGCTGGGGATAAAGGGTCTCCCTGTCTAAGCCCTCTAGTCGATTGAAAAATCCCTGCGGCTGCACCATTAACTGACACCGAAAACCAACAGTTGCTTACTGCAGCTTCCACCCAATTAATCCAAGTTTTTGGGAAACCTTTTCTTCGCAGAACTTCAAAGAGATATCGCCATTCTATCCGGTCATAAGCTTTGGACATGTCCAGCTTAAGGATAACATTCTTGTCCTTGCCACGTGAATCAATGGAACTAACCATTTCCTGAGCCAATAAGATGTTGTCGCTAATGAGACGACCTTTGATGAATCCACTATGGTTCAAAGAAACGACTTTCGGTAACACCTCCGCTAGCCTCGAATTCATGATCTTGGTAATTATTTTATTCTTGACATTACATAGGCTTATAGGTCGAAAGTCAGACCAGTGGGCGGGATTCTCTTTCTTCGGGATCAAGACTATTGTGGTAGCCGTGTAAGCTTTAGGTAATGGCGAGCCCTGACAAAAATCTAGAACTGCATCCAAGACATCATGCTTGATAGTGTCCCAAAAATGTTGATAGAAGCAAGCTCCGAACCCATCTGGACCAGCAGCACTATGAGACTTAATCGCAAAAACAGCTTTCTGCACTTCATCCATCGTGGGAGCAGTGATCAACTTGTGTCCCTCTTCAGTACTAAGAACCGGATGTATATGATGAAGATGGTCATCGATACCATAATGGCTGCCATTGGAAGTAAGCATTTTCTGGAAAAAAATTTTGGCCGAAGCTCTCATGTGATCTGGGTTCGTAATTTCGACATTACCCTCTTTTATAGATTGGAGCCTTCCCCTAAACCGCTTTTTCTTGACGATTGCATGGAAAAATCTGGTATTCCTCTCTCCGTCCTCTATCCATTTGCACGCAGCTTTTTGGCGCCAAAAGTCTTCTTCCATAGCCGTAGCTCTATTTCTCAGAGCAATACATTTGTTCAACTCGATAAGATGCTCGTCCGAGGGGTTATTATCATATTTCTCTTCGGCCTGTTTCACCATCGACTCTGCTTTCTCCACCCTATCAAAAATATTCCCGAACCTTTCTTTGTTCCAAGCTTTCAAGACTTGCTTGAGTCTATTAAGCTTGCCATGAAGCTTCCAGAGGCCGTGAGCTTGGGTAGGTTGTTCCCAACTGTCACGCACTAAGTCACCAAGTTTAGGGTGTCTCAACCACATTTCCTGGAAGCGAAATGAAGCCGGCGGCCGGACATTGTCTTCCCCATAACGCATTAACAAAGGTCTGTGATCTGATCCGCCACGCGGGAGGTGTTTAATGAGGGTAACCGGGAAGATATCCCCCCATGATTCGTTTACCAGGACTCTGTCCAGTCTTTGTAACATATTTCTTTTGGCCCAAGTAAAGATCGGTCCCTCGAAACGTGGTTCCAGAAGGCTGCACTCTTGAATACAGTCATTGAACTCGGCCATTCCCAACAAGTCAGGTTGGTTCCCGCCACTCCTTTCTTCAGTTTTAGTGATGATATTGAAATCGCCTCCTAGAAGCCAAGGGGTAGATTGTGGCTGCACATTTTTCATGAAATCCCACAGTTCTCTTCTGCCAGATGTGGTGGATTTAGCATAAATAATCGACAAGAGATAGGATTTGTTCCAGTTGCTGTTCGTCAGTTTCATGTGGAGAAATTGGCGATTGTCTTCCAAGATTTCCACATCAGTCTCCTGTTCGCAAAAGAACCAGATATGGTTAGACACATTCAAGAAGATTTTCGGAAAATTAAATAAACGGGAAAACAGATTAGCATCTAGGTGAACCATAGGTTCGAGAATTGCCATGAAATTTAAATTATTATTCCTAATATATCTTTTAAGGATACGTTGACGGCCTTCATTGCGTATCCCTCGTATGTTCCAAATTAGGCCGTTTAAAATCATGGTTCACCCGATATGAAGCCCGATGACCGCGTGGTCATCCTTTTAGGGGGCAGATTATGATTCCTCTTTCTCCCACGTCGATTCATAACTTCGGTGAAACCTATCTCCTCTGCTGAGTTTGATCTACGATGAGACCCTTGAATTTTCTGAGTTTCTGTGTCATCATCATCGTCAGCTGGTTCCTCGTCATCTTCCTGTTCATTGATCGATTCAGAGTATCCACCATCACTATCCCTCTCCGAAGCGCTATCTTCTTCTTGTGTCGGGTCCTTTAGCTGGTTTTCGATAGGCAGGACTACCTCCACAGAATCTATCTGAATCATATCAGTAGAACCCGCTGCTATGTCTTTGCTCCGGTCAGTAGAACCCGCTGCTATGTCTTTGTTCCGGACAGCGTTTCCTTGTTTTGACGATGCATGCTCCGATGCCTCATTACCATGTTTTGCATGTGTATCAGCTTTCTGGTGGTTTGCCTGTGTATCTGCATTCTGGTGATTCGCATGTGTAGCAGCATTTGTTTCATCTGTTTCCTCAGCAGCAACCGTATCTTTGTTCTTTCGACCGTGGAAGGTTTTTTCCACCCATGCTTTCGTTCCGACAGCTTTAGCATTGTTTTTTGGAGGGTTATTGTTTGTCTCCATTTGACTTGTAACCATTTGTCTTCCTGCTGGTCCGATAGGTTTATTGGCAACAGTTTCATGCTTTCTTTTTCCATCTATCAACTCACGCAGGTCCTTGTTCTTGCCGGATTGTTCATCTTTGTCAGCCCCATCTGTCATGTAACATTCCTCCAGCTTGTGTCCAAGTCTTGAGCATTGCTTACAGTATGATGGAAGACGTTCATAGATAATGTCTTGGATTTGAATTCCTCCCTCATATCCTAAAGTGATTTGGTGTTTCAGCGGTTTTAGGAGATCAAGTTCCACACAAACCCTAGCAAATTCCGGACGGTTCGCATCCAGAGTTCCGTCGTCGCAACAAAGCGGTTCGCCTACCACCCTTGCAATGTCGTATATCGCTTCCTCATCAAAAAATTGGGTCCTGATACCTGGAAAACGAATCCAAACTGGCACAATAGGAGATTCTATGTTTGGGTTAAAAGTAGGAGACCATTTAAATATCCTCATAGGGAAACCATCAAACATTATAATCTTCCTTAGCCAAAGTTTAGTAACATCTTCATCACAGTTAAGCCTGATTAAGACATGTTTTATGTTTAGGAGTCCCAGTTTAAACTCACCGGAAAGTTCCAATCCCATAAAAAGTTCATGTAACCGAGACATAGAGGGATACCCGTGAGAAAACTTACCCACCAAGGCATGTTTAAAGGGGTGTGATAACCTGTTAATTTCAGTTTCGGAGAATTGAATGTGCGTGAGGCCATTCCGTTCCGACACCGTGCCATATTTCCTTGTTTGATCAGTTCGATGGAAGACATGAAACCTTGCACGGGAAGGGTTAGTATTCCTGTTGTTGTTGGGCGTAGAAACCTGTTGGCATTTGCCGGAGAGTGCCGCAGCGTAGCTCCGGCGTTGGGAAGTGTTCTGGTTGGTCGCCGGTTCTTGGAGAATGGCCTCCGCCATCGGGGGCGGCTCCATGATCGGAAACCCTAGGCGGAGATTAGAAAAGCGTGGGGGGAGAGTCTCTTTTTGACATAAAACTTTAAATAAGTCAAGTTAAGAACATTTATCTTGCAATTTTTCAGAAGCCAAAATCACATAAATAGAGTGTACGGACCACGAGGATGGAGGTTCTTCATCTTCAAGGCAGTGTGCGGGTGCTTCGACGAAGTTGAAGGGCGGAGTGAGTCATGACAGCGGTGATGTAGAAAGGTTGCACCCAATCTAACCTGAACCTAAAAGTTCCCAAACCTAACTTGGAATTTTTTCGTATGGGTTGCGTAAGGTTAGCTGATCGTCTTATTTGATACCCCTATAGGAAGAAGAAACTTGATTCACATACTCCATTTTGCTTTATTGCTCTTTACTCTTTCCTAGTTTGGAAATCCTTTTCACATCTAACTTGGACGGGGAGATTCTCGTGGAGGTCAGCGAGATCCTTTCGGTTGTGCATGAGAACTTAGGTCATGAGCAACGGTTGTAACTTACATACTTAGGAGTTGATAGCAAATTGGATAATTTTAACTTGAACTTGGTTTTGTCGTACTAGTGTAATGAGGGACCGACTGTCATGTGTGTGATCGGAAAATTTAGAGTGAGTGACTAATTAAATATCAAGTATAATTACACTTAGCCATCGTAATTAATTGGATTCGGACAAATCAAATCTGACTTAGTACTCGTAATATGTAATTTATTGATGTAATAGAAATAATTATAGGGAAAATTACATACAGATACCCTCAGGTTTGGCCTAATTACATCCTAGTCCCTATTCTTTCGATAATTATCATATAGTCCCTATACTTCTACTTCCGTTTGAGGTCCCTGGCGGACGTTAGGGTTCCGTCAGGGCGAA
>JBBMKE010349624.1:0-13216 GCA_037834125.1 Lippia alba | reverse complement strand
ACCAAACTCAAGCTATAAATGCAACAAATGCAACATGTAGCACTCATTTATCAAGTCCAAATTCAATCCAATCAATTCAAATGCTCAAAACCAATAAATATGCATATAACCATTACTATTCACTACATGAGCCAAATTCATTTATGCACCAATTTTCATGAAGAAATGTTTGGAGTAGAAGTTAGAGGGGATCGTGGGGTTGCCAAAACTTACTTGGGATCGAGATTGGTGAAGAAATGAGAGAGATATGGAGTGTTGAAGTTGGATCAAAGATTGGAGTCTTGGAGGGCTTCTTGCTCTTCTCTTGGCATGAAATGTGAAGTATCGGGAAGAAAATGGGGTTCAAGCCTTTAAGTGGCTAAACCGGTTCGGTTCAAGGCTACGGGTTCGGTTCTTAGTTTTTTTGGTTTAATTTTTTTGGTTCAAGGTGGTTCCGGGTTCGATCGTCCAACACTTAATTAAACAAAATGCAATTAAATGCAAATAATTTCACATAATTCACATAAATTCAATTTAAATGCAATTAAAATTAAATCACATAATTTACCTGTCGGTTCAGAAATACGGGGTGTTACAACCTCTCCCTCTTCGGAGAACCTAGTCCCCAGGTTCACTTTTCGACCTTAGAACAAATCCGGATACAAGTGTCTCATCTTGTCCTTGGTCTTCCAAGTAGATTCCTCTGATTTCTGTTCTCTCCACAAAACTCGGACCAAGGAAATTTGTCGGTTCCTTAAAGTTTGCATCTTCCGGTTTTGAATCTTTACTGAATGCCTTATGATTGTCAAATTCGGCTCAAGTTGTACCTCATCAACAGGGAGTATGGTTGCTTCATCGGGATAAAATTTTTTGAGTTGTGAAACGTGAAACACGTTATGTATCCCGATTAAATTTGGCGGTAAGTCAAACTTGTACGCCACTTCTCCAATCTTCTCAAGAATCTCGAACAATCCTAAATACCTCGGATTCAACTTTCCACCTCGACCAATTCGAGAAAATCCCTTCCTAGGAGATGCTTTCAAGAAAACCCGATCTCCTACTTCAAATTCGAGAGGTCTCCTTCTCTTATTGGCGTACTTCTCCTATCTGTCCTGAGCTGCCTTCATCCTTTGTTGAATCAGGTTCACTTTCGCGGTAGTTTTATCAATCTTCTCCCTAGGTGTTGCTCGCTCGAGCTTACCCTCTTCGGTCTACCGCATGTCCTCGATGTCCCAAAATAGAGGCGATCTAACTTACTCTCATAAAATGCCTCATAGGGAGCCATCTTTATCGAATCCTGATAACTGTTATTATAAGAAAACTCGATCAGAGCTAGATGCTTGTCCCATTTCTCTTTGAAATCTAGGACACACGACCTCAACAAATCTTCTAAGTATTGAATCAACCTCTCTGATTGGCCATCCGTCTGAGGGCAAAAAACCGTGCTAAAATAAAGCTTCGTACCCAAACGCTTATGTAGAGCCTGCCAGAACTTAGCCGTAAACCTAGGATCCTGATCAGAAATAATACTCACAGGCACACCTTGAAGTCTCACAACCTTATTGCAATAAAGCTCGACTGCTTAGGAGTTTTATACGACATCTTAACTTTGAGAAAGTGAGCTGACTTAGTCAATCGATCAACGATCACCCAAATTCCATCAAATCCTCCCCTAGACCTTGGCAAGCCGGATACGAAGTCCATAGTCACTTGCTCCCACTTTGATTCAGGGATCGGAAGTGGTTGGAGAGTTTCTCCCGGTTTCTGGTGTTTTGCCTTCACCATTTGGCACACGAGACACCGCTTCACAAAATTAGCGACATCCCTTTTCATGCCATTCCACCAATAAAATTCCCCAAAATCTCGGTACATTTTTGTACCACCGGGGTGAATGGAATATCCTGAACGGTGTGCTTCCTCAAGTACTAACCTCTTGAGTTCTTCTGGCACACAAACCCTCGTCTCAAATCCGAAGAGTCCCGAATCATCGAACCCAAATTTGCTCTTTGGATTGACTTTCGATCGGGCTACCAATCTCTGAATCTCTGCATCTGTACCCTGAGCCTCAATTAATCATTGTTTCAATTCAGGTTGAACCAAAATATTCGCCAGACAAGCCACTGAAGTCACAACTACTGAATTCTATCCCGAAGACCCTACACTTAACCCCGAAATTCTCGTTTTTCTGCTCAACGCATCAGCCACTACATTCGCCTTGCCTGGATGGTACTAAATTTACAATCATAGTCTTCTAATAACTTCATCCATCGCCTCTGTCTGTTATTAAGATCCTTTTAAGAGATCAAGTACTTCAAACTCTTATGATCCGAGAAAATCTCAAACGTAGCTCCATAAAGGTAGTGGCGCCATTTAGACAAAGCAAATATGACCGCTGCAAGCTTAAGATCGTGAGTTGGGTAATTCTTTTCGTGTTCCTTCAACTTCTGAGATGCATAGGCAACCACTTTACCATCTTGCATCAACACGCATCCGAGGCCTTCCTTAGAAGCATCTGTATAACCGAGTAGCCTTCGGACCCTTCAGGTAAGGTAAGAACCGGTGCAGAAGTTAGTCGTTCCTTCAAAACTTGGAAACTCTTCTCGCACTCATCATCCTACTCATACCTTGCCTCTTTCTTGGTAAATCTTGTCAACGGGCTTGCAATTTTGGAGAAATTCTTCACAAATCTCCTATAATAACCCCCTAACCTAAGGATGATTCTCACTTCAGAGGCATTCTTTGGTCTCTCCCACTGAGCCACGGTTTCTATCTTAGAGGGATAGACTTCAATTCCGTTGCCTGGAATTATATGGCCAAGAAATATAACTCTGTCGATCCAGAACTCGCACTTGCTGAATTTAGCATACAACTTGTGCTCTCTTAGAGTCTCCAAAATTATCCAGAGGTAATGTGCGTGCTCTTCTATGGACCTCGAATACACCAAAATGTCGTCTATGAAGATTACCACAAACTTGTCAAGAAATTACCTGAACACTCGGTGCATCATGTCCATAAACACGGCCGGGACATTTGTCAACCCGAAAGGCATCACCACGAACTCAAAGTGTCCATACTGGGTATTGAAAGACATCTTCGGAATATTTTTTTCCCAAATACGAAGTTGATAATATCCTTGCTTTAAATCTAACTTGGAGTAAACTCAGAAACCCTGTAGAATATCAAACAACTCCTCGATGTGGGGCAAAGGATATTTATTCTTCGCTGTCATCCAGTTCAGCTCGCGATAATCTATACACATCCTTAAGGTCTCGTCCTTCTTCTTTACAAACAGGACCGGTGCACCCCCACGGAGAGATGCTCAGACGAATGTAACCACAAGCCAACAACTCTTCCAATTGTGTCTTTAGTTCCTTTAATTCTACAGGAGCTATCCGATAGGGTGTCTTAGAGAAAGGCTCCGATCCAGGATAAAGGTCAATTACAAACTCAATGTCACGGTCAAGTGGTAAAGAACCTAGACTGTGACACCTCGACTTTTCATACGTACAGGTTTGTATCACGTGTGAGTTTAATTATTGTTTTGTATTTATTTTCATAATTAATTGTTGCATCACATTTCTATTTTCATTCTTACGTGAACAATTTGAATAATTTGAACTATATGATTATTTGAATTATTTGTTAATCGCGTAATTTGAATTTTTGTAATTTTGATTCCTGAGCATGCTTAACGTGACTTATATGAATTTTGGACCTTTTTGAATGTTTTAAACTTGTTTTGAGCCTCAGTGTAATTTTAATTTGGACTCAATCGTTAAGTTTTTAAACGTTTTGGGGTCATTTAGTAATTATGACCTTTTGAGTCCTTAAGTCGTTTCTTGAGCTAGGGAACTCGGATTCGAGTTTCGGCACCTTCATTGTGTTTGATCCAATGAATGGGACTCAATGAGATTAATCACGTATTTTTATGACCTCGTTTTGACCCCTATATCGACTCATATACACTCACATACAAAATACATTTTGGTGGAACCCTTGAGCCATGCTTTTGGAATGGTGTTGAAGTGATTAAACTTGTTGCATTAATGCTTGTTGGTTTGTGTGAGACTTGGACTTGTTGCTGCATTGCATTTTGTGGAGGTAGGGGCCGCACGCCGCGAGAAAATCATGAACAAATCGCGCGCAGTTCGACTTGGGAAAAATATTTTGGAAAATCACCATACGGCCGTGCGAATTTTGAGCTTAAAGCTCGCGAGGCCGCGCGCAAACTTAGACCCCCTTTGGAAATAATACCGCACGGCCGTGCAGTATTTATACTAAAACCTTGCATGGTCGGGCGGCATTATTGCCTTTGCATGCATATTTTATTTCGCTCTCTTTCTTGATTCGTTTAATTCCCTCGACTCTTTTATATCTTGTACACTTCTCTAACGTGATTATATATGTGTTAACTAGAATGTGTTCGAATTTGGTATGATTTTGAATCCGAATTTATGAGATATAATTCAATATGCGTTCTATAGTATGTTTGAGCATCACATTGCATTCCATTGCATTCATAAGCATTGCCGAGCGTCTATTTGGTTTATATTTGAGTCTAAGTCTCGGGTTTTGTGTCCTTTATCTCTGCTCCACCTCTAGAAGTTAAAGAACCCGAGGTTTAGGTGTTTGTTGCTCACTCCAATCCGCTTCAACGCTCTTTTGCTTCAAGGTGAGGGTTAGGTTGTATAGATTAAACCCATGGCCTTTATGTGAATTAAATTGGAACTCCGCATGTGTTATATTGCTACTATGTATAAATATGAGTGTTTATGATACGAGTTTGATTTGTGTACACCTTTGGATTTATGAAAATGGTATAAGTATGAGCATATATGAGCTTTAATTTGAATCCTTGTACGTTTCCTAATGATTCTAGCAAGTATGCCCTGAAAGATGGGAATTGGTATGATTTTATAATTTTGGGCCCTCGAATTGTGGGTAAGGGAGACCCGGGACGACCATCGGGGTCGCAGGTTATGACCCATGTGCACTTTCCTTTTGAGATATACGTGCGGTTGTAAGGCGTATTATCTTGAGCCCTCGGTGAATAACCGGGGAAACACAACATGGGCTAGCTACCTTATGTGTATATGAATCCCTATGGATGACAAGGGTTTGCTCCCCTATCATCAAGAAGTTGAGGTAGTTTGAATTTATGAATTACGTTTTAATTTGAATCTGCGAAGCTGGGGATGCCTCGTTCTCGCCGGGCTTTATGTTTCTTTTGTTTTGGGTAATCGTGAAACGAGTTGGGATTCTTATGTATCTATATGTATCTTTTGAAAATGGCTTTGGATTGCAAAACCCCGACTCGATTCATGATAGGCCTCCATTTGAATTTATGCTTTGCTCTCTATATGTATTTATGTGGGTGTGCGTTTAGCCCCCTCACTCAGTCAAGTGGGTAGACTGATCCCTTTCTCTTCACTCTTTAGTTGCAGGTTCTCGAGCTAGGCGGGGAAGTCGTCTTGTTGTGTTTTACTTCGGAGTCTAGGTCGAGTTTGCATCATTGTATTTACTTTTGATACTCTTATGGATATTGGCTTGTATATGAATTCGATTATGTATCTCTTGGAGAATTTGAACACTTACATTATTTTGGGCTTTTAGCCATTGTTTATGATATGGTAGTTCCGTTTCTTTAGATCCTGTATTGCTTTTGCATATTTGTTTTTATTTATTTACGCGTGCTCTATTCGGTTTTAGCCCCGCTTAGCCTAGTGTGTGCGTTTAGGTTTTCGTTCGCTTAGACTTGGGCTCATGTATGGACATCCATTTCATATGTGAGTTTGGGTCTAGGTGCGCGGGATGTGGGCGGCCCATGCTAGGGCGTCATATAGACTCTCTGGGAAAATATCGGGAAAGTCTCTCACGACCTCTGTCTCCTCAAGTTTTGCCTGATCCTTCGGTTTTTTAGAAGGTAAGCCACAAAACCTGTCGTTCCGTCCCGGATAAGCTTACTCGCTTCCAAGAAAGACACAAACGGGGTGGACTTCAACCACTCACCCGTGAAAACTATAGATCCCCACAAAACCTTCTTCTCTCGATAATCCATAACCGCTAGGTGTGTAAATAACCAGTTCATTCTAAGGATTGCTCCATACTTCTTCATAGGCATCTCTATTAAGTCGACCGGAAAAACCCTTTCTTCAAAGCAAACCTGACAATTTTTGAAAACCCTGTCCATCTCCAACTGGCCTCCTAATGGCGAACAAATCACATACATATGCGCAGATAATTCAGCACGCAAAGGCAAATAAGCAACTACATCCCGGGAAATGAATGAATACATGGCCCAGGGATCAAATAATGCATGTAATGAGATGCCATGAATGGTTATCATACCTTCCACCACGGCGTTCTGATCAGTCTCGGCGTCTTCATCCTCTCCCTCAAGCGCATAAGCGCGCACCTGGATCGCCGGTCTCTTCTGCGGGCTTGTGTCTATCTTGTGCTCAGAAGACCCACACATATAGCATTTCCCTTGAAGCTTCCAACATCGCTCCACAGGATGGTTCCTCTGACAGTAGTGCATTTAATAGGAGTTTGAGCAATCAGGCTGGTGGAGCAGGAGCCGGTAGAGCTGGAGGTACTGTGGGGCCGGTAATAAGGGGCTTTTTGTTCCCGAAACCTCAGACCCACACCCAGAGAAGATGTAGAGAAAGGTGGAGGCTTCAATCTCGCCTTTTGGACCTCAACTTGAATAGCCCTCTTTGTAACTTTGGCCCAGGTACTCATATTCGTGGCTTGGAGAGCTACTTGGATTTCATGTCGAAATCCATGAAGAATGTGTCGGGCCTTGTGAGTGTCGTTGTTTGTGATATGAGTGGCATAGGGGGAAAGCCTCTCATACTCCAATATATATTCCTCCACTGTCCGGTTCCCTTACTGAAGATCGGGAACTCTTGGAGACGTCGTTCTTGGGCTCTTGGGGTATATATTTTTCTTGAAATTCTTGTACAAATACCTCCCAAGTAAATTCCACGCCTGCCCTCTCGAGCTTAGATCGCATTCCCTTCAACTAGTTCGCCGCTTGTCCTTTAATGAAGTGGCCCGTGCAAATAGCCTTCTCTTGTGAGTTCCCCGGGCATATCTCCCAAATCCCTTTAATTTTTGCTAACCATTCCTCGGTTTTGATGTCGTCTACTCTATACCACTTTGGAGGGTTATTGATCCGAAATTCCTTATAAACATTAGGTGCATCATGCCCCTCTTGATTTCGTTGATTTTGTTGTAGTTGATTTAGAAGGGCTTGCACAATGTTCTTGGCGTTCATAAGAGGTGGTAGCGACAGTGTTTGATTAAGATCAGGAGTTTGTTCACGTTCTCAACGTCTTGGAGGCATTCTCAAAATCACAAATTCAACAATATATATGCATGTTGATTAATACATGTATGAGTACACAATTAAGAAATTAAACAAGTAGTCAAGTAATCAAGTATTCAAATATTCACATAGTCATATAATTCAAATAATCACATAGTCACGTATTCATATGATCCTAAGCCGTACGGCCCAGACAGACCCACACAACACTAGAGCTCGAATTTGCAACCGTGCTCTGATACCACTTAGAGATGTAGCGCCCCACAAGTAGGGTCCACATCCCCCCATCAAGATCCAATTCGGTCATGAAATGAAGTCCGTACCCGAATCCAAATCCTAGCGAACGGATGACCACTCACTCACTAAGCCAGGCGGAGCTATCTAACAAAAGACTCAGAGTGCGCAGAAGTAATAAATTAAAACCAAATAGAACATATAAGCATATATATCAATATCCAAACGTAGAATGTACAATGGTCGACACGGCCTACAAAATTCATATACTAATACTTCCAAGTATCAATAATAATACGAAATGTAAGCAGGAATGTATGTATGCTAAAGACCTAGATTGACAAGTGTACACGTGCAGAAACACTTCTCCGCCTAGCTCCCGACAAAACCTGCAATTGAAAGAAAAGTAAACGGAGGGAATTAGTTAACTGACTGAGTGAGGGGGCTAACGCACACCCACACACTATAAATATAACAAAGCATATATCAAAAGTGGATTCATGAACTGGTAATAGGTTTTACAAACCAAAACAAAACATATTATACATTTTCAAATCTCTATTCCGATTCATAATTCCTAAAACATAACAGAAACAGTGCTCGGCGAGTACGAGCTTCCAACCTATTTCTCAGAACATATCGAAATTGAAAATATAAACATAACAACCCACTACACCAATGATGGAAGCATCCGTCGATCCTAACCATTCATACATATATCAACCCCCGAGAGACAGCTAACCTATTATGGGTCCTCTCCGGTAACCGAAGGCATCAAAATACCACGTCTTCCCTAGCTTTCGGGGTCGCACGTGATATCTTGGGTGGAGACTACCCATAGGCTTAAACTAGACGGCCCTATACCGTCTCGAGGGTTTCTTACCCATAACTCCTTAAGCTTAATTCACACAACCGATCACAGAACCAATCTTTCATGGCTTAGCTCGCTAACAGAATTAGAAACCGAACAAATGTAACTGGAAAGGCTCATATATACTTTTATATTAACTTTTCAGTACAAACTTGTTCCACAAGGTCATAAACATAATAAATCGAACACTTAGAACATACACGTATAATTTATGTTCACATGGGGGGCAAGGAAACATCACATAAAGGTCTTAGGTCGCTTAACTATACAAAGTCCTAGCCTCACCTTGATTACTGAAAGCAAAAGTGAAAGTGAGCGTGAGATCTTATGCCTCGGGCTCATCAACAAGGTCCTCCTCTGAAAAGAAACACAAGAAACCCGAGACTTAGACTCTATATAGACTGAAAATGATGCACGACAATTGAAAAGGTATGCATGAGATGCAAATGCTTATCACACATGTTCAATTATGTCCAAAAAGTCATATAGAAGCACCAAAATCGCAAACTCATGCAAGAAAAAGTCAAAAATCAAGTTACAAGCGCAAAAGTAACTAATTAACATACAAAAAGGACAAATCAAAGCATTTAGGGGTCAAAGGAATTGAACCGCAAAAGTCAAAAAATTCAAAAACGGAAAGTAGCTTTTGAAACGCCCATTTGGATTCTTAGTTCAAAATCCAAACAGCCGTTTCGCATGCAAATTTTCAAACCTGAGAGTGTTGAAACGGGCGTTTGCAAAATACAAAGAAAAGCCAAACGCCCGTGTCAAAACCTACTGCCTCAATTTTTCATTTCCTAAACGGGCATTTACATACCCAGATTAAAAGCCAAACGCTCATTTAAAAAGCTTCTGCATCAGGTATTGCTTCCCAAATGGCCGTTTGCAAAACATAACAAAAGTCAAAACGGTTGTTTTATAGAGATAGTTTTGAAAATCCTGCGCAGTCCAAATGGCCATTTGCGAAATGCACTAGGGCCCCAAACGCCCATTTGGACTGAAAAATCTGGGCAGAAAGTGAGCGTAAAACAGGGGTTCAATCCCAAAAATCCCACCATACTCAAATTGGTCCAAACAAAAGCAATACAAGCAACAACAATAATGCAAGGATCATACATTCATGCATATGCAACAAGAAAAATAAGAAATGGGAGCCTAGATCACAAAACACAATCAACTACATTCATGATCAAATTTGGCTACAAGCCATTAATGCATCCAACAACAGAAATCATGCAATATATACAATAAATGCAATATCTAGCACTCATATATGAAGTCCAAATCCAATGAAATGCTCAAACCCAAGATATGTGCATTAAACCCTTACTATTCACTATATGAGCCAAAATCATATATGCACCAAAATTCATGAAGAAATGATCGGAGTAGAAGATAGAGGATGTCTTGGGGTTTCCAAAACTTACCTGGGCTCAAAAATTGGTGAAGGGATGAAGGAGATATAGAGTGAAGAAGTTGGATCAAGGGCTTGGCACTTGGAGCTCTTCTTGTTCTTCTTATTGGCATAAAATGTGAAGAGTGGGAATAAGAATGAAAAGGGGTTCAAGTCATTTAGTGGCTGAACCGGTTTGGTTCAAGGGTCTCAGTTCGGTTCTTGGTTTTCTCGGTTTACTTTATTTCGGTTCAAGATAGTTCCGGGTTCAATCCTTCAACAATTAAATTAACTGAAAAGCACTTAAATGCAATTAAATTCACATAAATTCAATTAAAATGCATACTATAATTAAATCACATAATTTATATATCGGCTCAGAAATACGGGGTGTTACATTCTCGTTTCTGGTCCGATACACATGTTGTATGTCTGCCTCCTAAGGCATATTCAGATAGGAACGACAGTCGTGTATCACTTCTCCATAAGGGTGCCAATTCGCATCACCTCCTTCAATTAGATTCACAGCTTCGTTCGAATCACATCTGGCCACTATTCTCTGGAATCTGAACTCCCACGTGATTCTCAAGCCCTCTAAGGCCGAGCAGTTCTGCAAGCAATATCGGAATCATCCCCAATTTGATGGAAAATCCATTCACCCATCTCTCCTCCTCATCTCTAATTAATCCGTCTGCTGCCGCCATATTGTTGGTATTGAATACGATGCCATCGGTGTTCAATTTTACCTATCCCGAAGGTGCTTTCCTCTACCTCTCCAATGGTTTAGGAACTTTGAGTTGCTCTTGTTTCATCATCAGTTGGTCAATGTCAGTGGTCAACATAATCGCCTTCCTCACCGTTACGGTCATAGGCACTATCTTCTCTTGGAAGACTTCCAAGTTACCTGATGCACCAACAGACTGCCAAGAATATGCTTCCCCAGGAGTATCCAACTCCTATTTTGGTCCTCAGCCTATTCTTTAGGTTGCTTCGAACCCAATCTACCGATGATCTACCATAAAAGTTCAACCTGTTAGATTCGTGTACATATTGTCCCACACATTCTGAGCTTGGATGTACATGCTCCCCATCTTTCCATGTATGATTACGTCGAGTGCAATGAGCCGAATCACTCATATATATGTCATATCTCAGAGCATTCGTTATGAGCTCTCATGCTGGACGAGCCACGTGAATACAATAAAGGATATTTTTGTAAAATATTAAATTGATGCATAAATATTCTTTTTGTGATTGACACAAATACCCTATTGTAAGATTTTAATAAGATATAATTAAGGGTAGTTTTGTAAAATACTAAATATATAAATATTCTTTTAAGAGATTTTGCTCTAATCAAACTCTTAATTATATTCATGTAATTCTAATTAAAATATAATTGTATAAATCTTTCTTTAATTATAAAATACTTATATAATTATAATCTTATAAGTTTTTGAATATATTAATTCTAATAGTATTCTAATATTATGTCTTGTATGATTAGGAGAAGGAAACTCCAGCACAATTTAATTAATAAATTAGCTCAGAACAAATTAAACAATAATGATAGATAATAATAATAATAATAATAATAATAATAATAATAATAATAATAATGATAGAGTACTATTATATACAATTTATTCTTTGCAACACAAAATCTAAAGACGACATACAATTTATTCTTTGGGGAGAGCAACACAAAACTAGAAGACTCAAAAACTAGTTGTAGATATACTTTAATATATTTGTTTCTTTTTCTGCGTTTGACATGAAACTAAATTTAGTGTACAATTTTAAATCCCAATGTTAGATTATGGATCTAAAATAATTGCTCAACTTTATGATAATGGATAGCAGAAAAATATTTTAATCTATATGCTAAAAAATAGTTAATTTATGTTAAAGCGATCTAACAGTGTTTAGGGAAGAATAAGACTAATATATGAATATTCTAAAGTTGTATTTACGTGAAGGACTATGGACAAATAATGGGCTAAAAAAGATTGAGTAAATTTGAGAACTCCATTACTAATTAAAAATAATATTTTACGGTCCTAAATTACAAATCCAAGCCAATTTAATTAAAATTAAGAAATTCCAAAACACAAATGTGTGTGCATAAAAATAAGATGTAATTCAATTTTATAATAAACTTTTGTATTGTTCAATTAAACATGCCGTTGATTTTATATACGGATATATTATTTTAATTATTTATAGTACATATATAAAATTAATGATAAAAACACTAACATAAATCTAAATAATATTCATTAAGAATATAAATAAATAAAAAAATGCAAGATAAATAGTTAAGGAAGAAATAAAAAAAATATAAGGGATACATATATATTGGTCGAATAAGGGATAGTTAGTTAAAAGAAATAATTATTTAATGTAAATATATATACACACTGATCCCAAAATTAAAAATCAACCCAAATAATTTTTTGGGGGTCTACGCATAATAAAAAATAATATAAATAGACAATTCTGTTATAATTTTTGTTAAATTTTCAATTTTATTTTTTACAGTTGAAATTAAATAAACGTAAAAGAAAATGTTCAATTCAATAGAAGTATCAAGAAGACAAAGTATCTGAATGCAAAGAAAAATTAAAAGATAAAATTTTGTTTAAAATAAAAATTCTGCAAAATTTCGGGGTACAAATTTACAAGATAAACCATTGTTAGTTCCAATTAGTTTATTACTTTATTAATAATATAAATACTTACCAAACTTATATTCATACTTTTATTTATATTGGATTTAAGTAATATATTAGGAAAATACTTTATTAATATCGACGTTCATGTTAAAATATGTTCATATATATAATAATATAAATAGTTATTTGATGACCCACCCTATGGCCACATGGATACCTCCCAAGTCCACCAAATAATTATTTTGGGGAGCAATGTGGATCCTTAGTCCACCAATGCCAAGATACGGAAGGCCACATGGATACCTCCCAAGGGTGCCACGTGGACCTTAGCCACTAATCTATGAGTTGAGCACCATGGCCAAGCCGAACTGGACAAGAGAGGCCACCCATATATGAGGTCATTGGGTCGACAAACAGTAGAAAATAAACATATGAAAAGCCATGAGGTTGATTTGACGGTTATGTTAGGAATAATGCCCTTGAAGTTGATTTAGTATATCCGTTTTGTACTTTTTCTTATGTAAATCACAAATAATTTTTGAATAAAATAACGAATAAAGACAACACTTCTTTATATGTTTTGTTTGATTGTGTGTATACTTTAACTGCGCATGTGTTAGAACTCCCCTAATCTAGATGACTTCTTGTTAGGAATAGTGCCTTGAAAGCAGTTAGTACTTTACTTATTCCTTGTAAAATCACAAACAATCTTTGAGTAATAAATGAAATGATTT
>JBBMKE010349623.1:0-24674 GCA_037834125.1 Lippia alba | reverse complement strand
AAAATTAAAGTCAAAGATAGAAGAAAATGTTAGATAAGAAAAGGTAATTTAAATGGCAATATGTGTAATTTTGCACAACTATTGGACAAATATATCAAAACATTTTGCATTAAATGTTATGGTTTAGCTATTTTTTGGGTGTTTGAATTTTTGGGTGTTTTAGCATCAACACCCATAAGTCATAGCCCATAGGAAGGACAGTCTGGATGGATCGGACGAGGCTACATACAAGGTGAAATAAACGAACTTAACAGACACATTATTTAAGTTGAATAGAATTAACTTTTCTAATAAATACGTCCTCAAATCATTGTGGAGCAAACTGCCGAATTCATTGCTCAATGCAGCAAGAGAAGAATTGATGAAGAGTCAAAATTAAGGTATTTCCTAATCACTAATCAAGGAGGCTTTATTTTGGTACATCAAGCTAAATACAGGTTCACTCCTTGACTGACAAACTATGTAGGAAATTTATCACAGTCACTTCTAACGAATACCTCGAGAAATCTCAATGTTGGAGTTGACAAATATTAGAGAAATCACTAAGGAATACATGATTCACTTCGTGAAGGCTAAACATTTCTATCCCATTGTGTTGTCCGAAGAGAGTTGCATCAACCTAACACTTTGGAGAATGCACTTTGAGCTTCTCAAGAAGATATAGAGGGAAACACTCAATTTGATCTTCGAACTCACTAGACGATTTTGAAGTATGAGAAACTCTCGTGGAAATTGAATCGATTTTCTCATGACTATATAATGCACAAATAAACTAGTAGGAGTCACACCACTTGACATTGTCCTAAGATCGTGATGACCTCCCCTTCGTGCGGGCATTATCGGCTCACCACCATCCCAAGAAAAAACCCAAAAGGCTACAATCGTCGTCTCCTATTGTGAGCATGATTACAAGGAAACTATGAAATGAAACCTTATCACGTTGCTCAAAATATATAATATATGAAAATAGTGATATTAGTGTTGTGAGTATAGGATGCATCTCTATTCTAATTAGACCCCAGGACCCAATTAATGGTGTTAGAATGCAATGTGTAACTTAAGGTTTAAAGTCATATGAATGAAAATGTGGGAGTTACAAAATTCTTTGTAAGTTGTGTTTTTGAAGGTTTAAAACTTTTCAAATTCTAACAAAAACGGCTTCGAGAGGAGAATAAAAAATCGACCATGCAAGGGAACCACTATGTCGGCCTCACAGATAGTAGCTTCAAACATTTCGAAGCAGAGCCAGTTGAGTGGGACCGTGAAATGGACATGACACGAGTTGTGTGCCAAAAGAACATTGCATGCAAAGCCTTGGTTCGACCTCAAGTCCACCAATTGCAAATTAAGATTCCACAAGGCCTTATTAATACACCAAAATTTCGACAAGAAGAACAAAAGTAGACTTTGATGCCAACAAGATGAAGGTCATGTTTGTCAATTGATAATCGATTAAAAGATCAGTTTTTCGACAGATCATCAAATATCTTCTAAAATTTCAACAAGAAGGTGAACAAAAGTAGACTTCGATGCCAACAAGATGGAGGCTATCTTTGTCAATTGATAGTCCATTAAAAGATCAGTTTTTCAACAGATCATCAAACATCTTCTAACAAAGAGATCGAATGTAAGACCTATTGCAAGTAATAGGGTTGAGACCTGGTGTTTCAAGTATAAAATACCAAATAATAAGGGTTGAGAAATATGTTTTTGTCATGAACCTAAACGAATTGCAAGACATGAGACTTGTCTCATATCATTTGTACTGTTAATTGACAAGATTGACAAGAGGTTTATAGAATAAACGAACTCTCTCTCTTACTAGATTATAGTTTTTTGGATGAGTTCTCCTATTTGGTTATAACGATTGACATCAGAGCTGACTCAGATGACCTAAAAAAAGCTAGTTATGACCAACGGGAATATTAACCTTCAAGAATGATTAAATGTCATGGACCTGTACTAATTACAAGGTATATTATTCCGCATTGACCGTATGAACAGCCAAGTGAAGAATTTATAAACCGAATGAACTGCTCTATAGAATTAATTTTTTGATTGAATTCTCTCATTTGCCTATAATAGCTTTTGGACAATATAAAAACTTAAGAAAGCGTTTGGTAGCCATAAATTTAGTTATTAGGTTGGGTAGATATTAGGTGTATGACTTAATATTCCGTTTGGTATGCCTTACTAAGTATGTTGAGATTGTTGAGATTTAATAAGTGACCCGGTACGGTCCGCCACTGTTCATCCAAAAAGTGAAAAATTTAATAACTTAAAATTGGCGTTATTAAGTCTACTTCAGTTTTTCCTTCACTGTTCAATTTTTTGGGGACTTAACATACCCCGCTCTCATTACTCTCTGCATCTATCATTATTCATCGCATCTTTGGGGGTTAGGGTTCGCATTTTGGCAAGGAAATCAGGTATGAGCCTCCTCCTCGTATAAGTTCTTGTTTGGCTGTTGGTAAATGTTAATCTGGTATTGAAGCTTGTTTGGAAGTCGACTACTCTGTGACATATTCCGTTTGGGGCAGGGTATTGCGGTTCCGGTGACGGTGCAGGTTGAGTTCGCAAATCCTCGTCAGTGAAGTTACTCTCAAACATTGCTTCTGTGTTTTCCGAATATTTGTTGTATTGGTAAGCTTTTGGTGATTTTTGGAGTAATGTTTTGTACCAGTTTCAATTCTTTTTTGCACTTGAAAGTGGAGGATTGGTTTGTGTATTCTTTGTTGTCCGTTGTCAGATATGCTTGGAGACTTTGTTGACTAGAATCTGAAAATGTTTGTGCCATCGAGTGTGATTTTGCTAGGTGATCGTAAAATGGTTTACAATAAAATCTGGCCTAAGTAAGTGTTAGATAGAAGAGCAGGCAACCTATTTATCCCGTGTACTAGCATTGCATGGATCTATCTGAAAAATTGGGATTGAATTTGCAGATTATAGCCGTAACTTTTCAATAGACAACCAGAACCGTTTGCGTTATTTGGCTTGGATTGAGTTCGTTCTAAAACGCACCGTACTTACAATGACTTTGCTTTATGTGTTATCTATTTGGTACAACGATACTCTAGAGTCTGAAAAGTGATCCCAACAGCCAATACTCTGAAAACCTAGATAAACAGATAAGAACCCAACGACCCAAGGAATGAGGCGCATTAAAAAAAAAACGATATTGTGTACCTGTAAAACGGCCAACTAATTGCGTAAGGAACGATTTCCCTGTCCGGCATAGAAGAGCTACTCGTCAATGCGTGGCCTCCGCTCTCAAACGCCTTGGCTCCAAGCACACACGGTTGAGGGTAAAAACTTGTCTGCAAATCTGCATAACATACCTGAGAGTAAGGGTAATTTGGAGAAATCCTACTTTAATTATAAAGTGTTTTTCATACCAAATATGAAATTAAATGACATGGACTAACACATTAAAGTATACCAAACAAGATATTACTAATATTGATATAACTTAGTCCAGAATAAATCCGAAAATTACTAAGTCAAACTAGCTTCAATATGTTGTCAAGCGCTTTCTAAATAAATAAGATTTGTTTTGAAATTAGTGCCAAGCGTTCCCCTTTATCCAAGTATCCACAATTTTCCCACGCTCTCTTCCTTTGGAACAAAGCAATCCAATATTCTAATCGACTCCCCTTTTTTCCCGGGGTCCTCATTTATAACACTCTGCTGCACATCTCGACATTACTCATCACTACGACGACACGTGTGCTCTACTTGCCCATAGAATGCGACAACGTCGCCTCAAACTTATCGCACAAAATCACTCCGATGGCGTTCTTCATCCTTTTTCATTTTTAGTTTTTACAGTTACTGCACCTTGCTTCCCTTACACAATTTCAGGCACTTAAAGCTGGTAAAAAAACCATTGCTTTTTTCTGAAAAATATTTGAATCGAATTGATTCTTGGAGGGCTTTTTGAAAGTACGAAAATTTATTCGGATTAAACTTCTGAAATGTGGGCCACTGTAGCAGGCATTGGGAAAAGATCCCTGTTTCTTTGCTCCATTATGCTTGCACTAACCATTTCTTCAATTCGGTTGGTATTTTAAAAGTAAATGCTGTTATAGCCACATTTATTTGTGAATATTTTATTTAGTGCGATCTTTGGGGTTTCTTGGATAAAGTTACATTCTTTATTGGAAATGGGGTCCTATGGATTTTCTTGACTGCCTTTTGTATATATATGATTTGAATTTCTCTGGTTCTTGCCGATTTTGGCTAACAGTCCATTTTCGCTGCAGTTTTCCAATGTCTTGACTCTTGAGTAAGCGTTCATATCTAACTTTTGTTGAAATGAATTTCTCTTTATCTGCAGCTATATGATTTGATTCAATTGCTTTCTCTTATACATTTTTGCACAATATCATTCTTGATTACTTGTGTTAATCTTTGCTTATTGCTGAAATGGGAGTTGAAATAATTGGATTCCGGAATCTTGCTGAGTAAATCCACTCTGCCCTTTTATTCATCTATAACTAAGCTCATCTTTGCATATGTTTGTGCTTGGCAGTTAAAAACCTTGTGTTCTTGTGGATATCTTTGGCCAAGAATCTGTTTGAAAATTTGGGACTACAAATAATTCTTTTATGGTGGTTTAGTATATTTTATATTAAGAGCTTCAAGCCTATTTTATGGTTATTGCTGTCATCCATCAGATCCATAATTTGTATTTAGTTATTTACTTATTAGAATTTAGATCCTCCAAGTTATTTTACGTTTCTTTTCAAAGTAAATATGAGATCTTGAAAAAGTATTTGATTCTATTGCAAGGAACTTTGAGGTGTAAGCTCATTAAATAGTTGAAGAAATTAGTATTCGTGATCCTCTAGAATCGGTATATATTTTGTCTTTAATCATTGAATCGCTTGATTCCGATCTCGTTTCTTGATCTTGATTTTGATACATACCTTTATCTTTATCTCGGTGCAGTAAACGAGTCAAAAATGGGCAAAGATCTTACTCAGCCCTGCATGTGAATACCTTTTGCTGCGATGGCGAGTCATAATGTCTCTGCAATTTGCTGTTGTTACTGTTGGGAAATGGATGATGTCTTCTCTCGTTTGTTAAGCTTAACATCGTATATAACACGACGCGTAATCGAATTTATTGGTGAGCTCTTTGCTTTACTATTTGTAACTTTGGATGCTTTAAGAATTAAGATATTGTTCTTTTCTTTCCTGCTTCTTTACTTTTCTTTAATTGCTTCCCCTAACCTGGTTGTTTGCTTGCACACTATGTTGTTGCAGAGGATCTTGTGTTAAGGGATGTGAGTCGAATATTAAGAGATTCAGAGATCAATTCTTGTGGCCAACACCTGTCACCTGATCACAAATCTTCTACTCTGGATTGTTCATCTTCTTCAGGAGATTGCAGCTCCAGCACAAGCTTAGGCTTTCCAAATGCTCCAGATCAGGCGGACCAATCATTCCTAAATTCAGGATTAGCAATTGTAAATAGAAATTACTGTAGGGGTGTCCACTTCATTTTTAAAGGGTAATTATTGCTATAGTGCTTTCTCTTACCACTTTTGTTAATTATTTTGGCAGTCTCAATTTCAGCACCAACACAAAAATGAACACCCGATGGCCCTCTCTTGTACATTTAAGTGAAAAATGGTCAAATACCAAAAACAATCCCTTAAAAGAATGGTAGAAAAATCAAAATTTTATTTTTGGTTACATTACATTTACACCCTTTATAATGGTAAAACCTTACATACATCCCTATGGTAATTACAGGTAAAATGGTCATTCATTTTTCAGTTTATTTTCTTCATTCAGTTCAGAAATCCGTATGGGGTAATTATGTCTCTGCTTATATTTCTATTAGAAGAACTCAAACTTCCTCAGGGTGTGTTCCTGTCATTTACCCTGAACTTAATGCAGAATGAGTATCCCATCTGTTTATTCCATGAATTTGCCAAATAAACTGCTGTATTTACTTTGGTTTGCAGGTTGATGCTCCCTCTATTTTGTTTTGATTTTTCTCAGAGATTGGCTATAGCAGTGTGGAGATGCACTTCTTATCGAATCAGACTTGCACAAGCTCGCATGCAGTGGTAAGATAATTACTCTTTGATTTTTCAAAAATTGTTTGTAGAAGTCGAAAAAGTATTTCTTAGTTGGTTAGCTATATATTTAGGCTTTCTGTGCTAGTAACTTCCTGAAATGTTTTAGCCTTGTATCACGAGTTATCAAAACTTTGCATGGGTCTTCTGGCGACATTGGCTGGTTACAAAGTGCTCCTAGCATGCCTCCCGTCAAGGATGGTTCAGCTAGATTTCGAGAGCTGCTACAAAGCATTAGGTATCGCATTCTCATCGGTTACAAGATTCTAAATTCTTTAATTATGGTTTCGAAGTGATAGTCTATTCTGTTCCCTGAGATTGACCCAAATTTCGTGTTTCTCATTCTATGTGGATGGAGATGAATTTTATTTAGATATTGGTTTTGTGTGAGGATGAAAATGGGATTAGATTAGTGCCTAAAGTTTGCGTTAGATTGAAATTTGTTGTTAGATTGAAATTTGTATTTTAAATTATGCTGGTAACTTGTGATTCCATTTTTTAGGATGAAATAATATTCTAATGTAATTGACGTTGAAATTAATATTTAAATGTACTAGTAGAAATTTGTGGCTCCATTCCTAGAGAAGAAATAAATAATATTGAATATCGTAATGGTAAACTGTGGGTTCCATCATTTTACGAAGTCTCTTTTTCTTCGTTTTTACTTAAATTACTCAAATGCTTGTCCATAAAGTTAATTGTTGAATTCTGCATTATGTCTGTGTGCAGTTAATTTTTAGAGAGATTCTAGTTCAGTATTCATCGCTAGACCTTTTGAATACTAGATGCGTCCATACTTTTTCCGTGTGATAGGAAAATGAGAACAATCAATAAAGAGAACATATGTTTTCTGCTTCTATCCTCAGTTTCTAAGTGCCATAGATCCCATATTGATTAGTTTACAAGAGATTAGCCAATAGTCACTGTATTCCATTTCTGAATGAGTGGTACATATTAGTGAAGGAATATTAGGAGTGTCGATTTCTGGGGATTTGGGATTCAGATAGTTGCTTTACGCAAAGCATCAATCCCAAATCCACTGTTTCAGAACTTACTGAATATATGAACACATTTGTATGAGAAGGATGAATGGCAGGAGACTAACCTTTGCGCATATAAACAATTTCATGTTACAAAGACCTTGAGGGACATTCCAAAAATGGACAAAAAATATCATATTATGAGGAAGGGTGGAGTTCATGTCTGTTCTAAAACTCGGGCAATGATTCTCCATCGTTTTCCCTTTGAAAGACGAAGTAAGAATGATGGAGAGAGGTCCCACGTTCAATTACTTGCTTTTAAGTCTATCATAGAATATGTGGCAGAGTATTTTTATATGGTTTCCAAACAGAATGGTGAAGACAGAAAATTGAGTCATAGAGGGTCATCAAGGATAATCCTTCAGACGCAGGAACACATAGATCTGTTGTCAAGATCTGTGAGATACTTTAGATTGTTTGCTTTGTCTCGAAGTTACAATCTGTCTTGTTTGTATACTTGCAATTTGGAATGGGACACTAAAATACATTAGGCGTCATATATTCTAAATTGAAGCTTACAAGAACGGCTATAATGATCAATGGCTACCTTCGAAGCATTGACAGTTAATGTTTTTATGCTGCTTCTGCAGAGTAGGTAGAGGACAAAACTTTTAGTTAGCCACGACGTAAGACAACATAGTTGAAATCTTGGCAGAATGTGTTTTGCATGTTTCCCATTTTTAAGAAAAAATGAGTTTGCTTTCTGTGTATAGATTATTTTTCCAATCTATGTTTGGTTTGTGAAATTTTGTCCTCATTACTCCCAAGTTTATGGATGTACGATCAGATCACATGCATTTCTTATGTATTGTTTTCAGGAATGGGCTGCACAAACTACCTGATTCCTTTGTTTATCTTCTGATTCCAGGTTCAACAAAGTTCCATTGTCCAGCATTCTTAATTTGTTTTCGGACTCATACCTTAATATATTCTTTCTGATGCATTATCTTCTGTATCTAATCAATTAGGACTTCTCAGCAATCACGGCCCCTTGTATTTTGTAAGCGTCAAGAGGTTTTTCTCAAAGATGGGTCTAGCTTGCCATATTGCTAAAATTCACAGTGAAGTAATTAAATTTCATTTGTTTATTCCAAGTTTAGTTTTTCAACGTCCCATTTCGCTAAATAAATGATGAAATCTTGTTGTTATATGTTTGGTTCTTTATTTAGGCATCGGTTGAGCACGATGCATGGGAACTAAAGCAATATATAGAGGAATTATATTTAGGCATCACCAATTAACTGCAGGGAACACATCAACCCCCAATTCTCGAGTCAATCCAGTTACCCCGAACCATAAACACCAAAATCCCCAATTCAAACAACACACTCTTTATTCCAAAAACAAAAATCAGATTCCATAGAACGAAAACTCAATATCAACAACAAAAATTCAAACTTTCAATCCAAGAGTAAGAATATCTAACATTGAGTGCAAGATAGAGAGTAGGTTTTAACCGAAAATTTGCCCTTTGCCTAATCGTCGCCCTAAACCCTAGAATTTTCTGATTTTGGGGGAGTTCTGTGAGTTGGGAGTGAAACTGAGGTTCTGAAATACGTCTTTAGAAGACGCTTTCCAGAAAAACGTCTTTAAAGACGCCAATCTCATAGGCGTCTTACCCCCTTTTTGCACTATGCGAAAAATTTGCATCATTTTTACACTACTCGTGTGAACAGTGCACCAAAGTTAAAATTTCACCAATATTGACGGTGTCTCACCTTTCAAGACAAGAGACATAACCCAATAGGCCTCTTCCAATAAAATAAACTTTTATTAGATGTCTATGTCTCAGAATAAAAGCGAATAATATATAGCTCCATAAGGAATTGAGTGGTACAATCCAAGTAAAGTTCTATTACTCTACTAGAAAAAGCAGGATTAGTGACCGACTTTCAGTTATAGATTTTTACCAACTGGTCACTGTGCCGATTAGTGACCGATTTTTGTTAAATTAGTGATTGATCGAACGGTCACTAATTCTTTTTTATTTAGTAGTGTAATTCTTACTTTATAAATATACCTTTTAAGATATGACAATTCATTATGTAATGTGATCTCTAAATAAATCTTTAGTTTATTACGATAATTATCTCAAAAAAAGAGTGATTAGTCTCATTTATTCTATTTATTTATTTATAAATGCATCAAATACATTAATACAAAAATATATATATTTTCGTTGTTGATATACATAATTATATTTCATCTGTACAAGTAAAATCAACAATATAATATATATCATCTTCTAAATCTTTCAAGGCCGACTTTTCTGCCAATCAACTTGGAATCTTCTTGCACTTTATTCCTATATTCTCCAAAAGAAAAATTTTTATAAAGAGAAGGCTGTTTGCAGCACCCGATTAAAGAATCATAAGAAGGGCAGAGAAAGTAGGCCACTGAGAATCTCTCCGTCTTTGTGTTTGCCATCACTTTATGCTCCACACTTTTATATAAGTCGTTGCTCCAAGCCTGCACAATTATTCAATTCTTTATTAATTAATTAAGAAATTGTTAAATTAATTATGATTTTACTTGTCATCTAACCTTAGAATAAGTGACAAACATAAGGTGACAAGATCATTAGGGACGGAATGTTTGTTGGGAATGATATTATTTATTTGTTTGGCTTTCGAACACATTTGTATTATTCGAGTTTGGAAGGATTAATGTGACAAGGTTTTACGTTAATTAATTGTATTCGTTGTTGTCAAAAATATTGTGGGATGATTGACTATCTGTAATATTTTAAGGGGTCATTGACATATTGGAACTTTTGGTGGTTAAACACCACAAGAAGATGTCTAATTACAAGAAACTTAGAGTTATCCTTTTCTTTTTTCTTATAAAACAGAAAACTCCCTTAAAAATGATTTGAATAACCTACTGGGAGAATTAAATATATATCCCTTTAAAAAAAAAGTTGATCAAAAGACTCGTAGAGTTTTATCGAAATTAAACTCCACCTCATCCATATAAAACCAGCACCCTCCTTATAGAGCAGAATAAAATATTGCAGGGTAGTATATTTAATTAACCTTAGTTTATAAATAACTAGCCGGCTAATTAATTTGAGATTGTAAAATAATTGGCATATCGTAAACTATATTTAGGTATCACATCTTTTAATCTTCAGAAAATAGTAAACTATTTTTGTTTTGTTTCTTGTAATTTCAATTTTTTTTTAATTAACAAATGCCTTATAAACTACGATCACTTTTACGTAATACAATTGCAACCTAATTTTAAGCTTCAAAACAACTAATTTTTGATCTAGTGCATGCTTCACAACAACTTGAAAAGATGTCGGATCTTATTATTCTTTAAAATTCCACAATAATTATTTATAAGATAAGATAACTCTAAAAGATAAGAATATTAGTCTGCATGTTGTTATTATTATAAGCTCAAAAAGACATAATTAATATTTTTGTTCAAATCTTTTCTAAGGCAAGGTCTGATTTAGCTTCCCAAATTAAATAAATGAAGACTTTGAACATTATATTGATTGGAATTGTATATAAATTAATACCTGAAAAAGGTCACCAATGTTGACTATAAGTGCATCTTTGTTGGGGTTGACAGCAACCCATTTGGAGTCTTTCATGAGCTGAAGTCCTCCAACTTGGTCTTGATGAAGGATTGTCAAGAAATCACTATCTGTGTGGGGCACCAGACCGTAGATTTCCGGGGACAATGGACATTGAGGGTACCGATTTAACCTGAGAAAACATGTACTCTCGTCGCAACAAATCTTCTCTTCGAAATCCTCAATTGTCTGCCCTAAGTTGTTTATCAGCACTTCCGCCAGCAATCTTGCCAGTTTCTGCATTGCGGCCGCGTACTCCACCAGCACTTCCCTACAATGGCGAAGTTAGAATTTTTCATGAGGAGATGAGATCAATAGAATGAAAAGTTTAAAATTTTGATAGGGGTGGAAACTTAGAAAGTACGTTATAATATCAAAGAAGTTCGTTTTAATATATGTAACATGGACAAAAAAGTTGGGAGGGAAGGTCGATCGGCTGCCGCCTCATGCCCCGATTGGCTCAAAGCCCCCTTCCCCGTACAAATGAATCAAAAACATCATCACTATTATGAGATCATGAAATTTGATCTAAACTAGATACAACTTGGCATGTTTATTTGAGGGGTTAAACTTGAAATCTTCAAAATATGACATATGCATATGTTTTTTATTGCTTTTTATGGACTTGGAATGGAGACAAGATTGCACTTTTAGATAATGTAAAAATAATAATTTATTTACTAATTATAGGAACCAAAATCTGAAATCTAATAGTATAAGGTACAAACTATCAAATAATATTCTTTTCTTCCCCTAGTTGGTATATATAATGAGGTCATTTACTCCTCCTAACCCTATCCTATCAATTATCAAAGTTTAATGTATTTTAAAAAACAATTCTCGGGTACCTAAGTACCTAACATAAATTGCAAAACTATCAAACTTTCTCAATCCGCTAATATTTTTACACTGAAAAATAGAATCTCAACGAGCATAGTACTTTCCAATAGCCAAAATTTTTTGTTACTGTAATTTCACAAAACTTCAGGCATAACCAACATAAATAACCTTATTTTATAGTCTAATTCACCCCAAAATCGATTATGTAAGAACCGCCGAATGTTGTTACATATATAGCACATAATTTAGTATTTAGTTCATGTCGGGTAGGTTAATTAACAATATATACCTCAGAGACAAGAACTCTCCATAGCACGTTTGATCCGCAATCTTGGTTAGAGGTATGTGAAACGCTTCCGACCACGAGAAATACTCCGGAGACATGGCAGTGGGAGTCCCCCACCGGTACGAGTTGTTCAAGAGTCCACACGTCGACTTCCTCGAGAAATCAGCCCGGAAAAGCTCAATCTGTTCTCTCCTCATTCCTTCCAACAATTCGGGACTAAACCCATGATTCACCACTTGGAAGAATCCCCATTCCGACGAGGCCCGCACGATTTCCGCCGCGCATTTGGCTCTTTCCTCTTCGTCCCCGCTAGTAAAACCTTTTAAGTCGATCACAGGCAACTGCTTAGAGATCCTGCAGTCGTTGTTGTTACTTTGTGGAGCTTGATGGTGGGAAGAGGGTGGTTTTCTTGCATTTTGGTGGAGGAGTTTGGTGTAGGCTGGAGCTAGGGGTGGGGTGGAGATGGAGTCTAGCATGACCATTTCTTGAAATTGGGTGAAAGTGTGGAGAAATGGGGGGAATTGAAAGGGTATTTATAGGGTTGGGGGGATTGGTTGAGACGGCAGAAAAGGAGGAGAGAGCTGGGAATTGTGACAATTGTCGCGATGGTGGTTTGCCTTGGGTTCACGTGTGATGGGGCTAGATTCGGGGGACTAAGTCGTATGTCTATTTTGTCCGTGCATATATAAGAGCAATCGTGTATTTGGGACGAATATCTTGATACTAACGTTGTGCTAAGAGTATGATTATTTTGATTTTAGGTACAATATGATTATGCTAATTAATCTTTTATACATTATATGTGATATCAAACGTAAATTCATTTTTCTTTTTAAAATTATGAGTTTGTATTATTTAGTTATTAAAATTTTAAAAGTAATAGGTAAGTTTACATTGTTATTATCTATTTCAAACTAGTTATTTCATAATTTTTCCAGCACTGAGAATGTGGTCGGATAAATTTTTTATAATTGGTCTTAAAAGGTGTCATTTAAAGATACACGAGTAATATCCGACTTACATAAAATCTTTTTGGGCCACATCTTTGTCGAAAAAGTTAACTTGAAACAAATTAGTGACATTAGATACTTATATGTTACTTTTAAAATTTTAAAATCTAAAATGAAACAAATCTAAAATTTTAGGACTAACATTTGCTCTAACATAAATAATTAGCTATAAAGTGTTCATTATTGTATACGTTTTTATATTGAAATAAAGATATAATTAAACCAAGAATTTTAGCAAGAAGATGGTGTAATTGTCAAATTATTCTGTATGTACAAAATATTTGAAACACAATTCAAATTTTCAAAAGGACTACATAAAAATTGATGGGAACGGACATGCACAGCAGACCCTCTAGAGACTAAGGTTTTATCCATTTTTTTATAGTTCATTTTTATTGATGGAGTTGAGATGGACCACTTTCTATTAATAGTAGATATGAATCATTTAAATATAAAACTCTTCTTATTAACGGTGACTGCGATCTAGAGACTCGAACTCAACACCTTTCATTAAAATAATATAGTGTCGAACCGAATTAAACTATACCATTTGGTGATTTTATCCAAATTATTGAATAAATTATACAACTTAACTCGAAATTTAGGCTCTATTTGTTGAGGAAATTCAGAAGGAAAAAGAAAGTGCTGAAGATAGGATGAGAGAATTAAAGAGAATCAAAACCCTAATCTTGTTTGGAGAAAAAAAAACAAGAAAATTATTTTTCTCTGCCTTTTTTTTTTTTGATTATTCAAAAGAAAAACGACGGAAAAGAAACAAAAAATACATAAAAATATGAATGAGAAAGTAGTGTTGTAAAAGAAAAATTCTTAACGTTTGAATGTGTCAGTTAATTTAGGCGAACTAAAAAGACAAATAACTTAAAGGAAAAAGAGTGTCATACCATTATATATTTTGAACGTGTGGAAACTACACATTTTCCACACGTTCAGAATTGTGGAATACATGCCAGGTAGAATATCTAATACGTTCTCTCACGTTTAAAGCTGCGAAACACATACATGATGGTTTTCAAATTAAAACCTTTAACACACCTCTTCACATATAGGACAACGAAACATATGCGGGATAATTGGAGCGTGAACATGTTTTATAATTATATTAAATAATGTGTTTGATTTAATTAAGCCTCAAAATCTAGCTGAAGACTGGTTTATATATTGAGAATCCCTTTTAAGTTTTGGTATAACCGAATGTTTAAGGAATAATTACAAAAATGGTATACCAACTCGAGCAACTTAGCAAAAATGGTACTTTGATTTTTCCGGCAACAAGAATAACCCTTAATTCCCAAAAACGCCCAAAACCATGCACTTGGTCGCCGGAACCCGTTTGACCCGCAAAAAACCCGACCCATTTGCTTACGTGTCAGTTTTTTTCCAATGTGGCAATACCACCCTTGACATATCATAAACCACTTGCCATGTACTATTTTTTACCATTTAAAAAAAAATTAAAATGCCACATGGAATTGTTAAGTTTTGGGGGGAAATTTCCCTCCCATTAACATCAAATCATCTGACTATATTTGCAAGAATTAAAAGATCATCTCACCCTTTAATTTTCCACAATTCTTAAAGCTTAGGGTTCATCATATCATCTTTTCCCATTTCATTTCCTTCCATGATTCTTACACACTTCCATGGCACATCGAAGTGAGAGTTCAAACGCTGGGCATGGACGGCAGCCATGGTATGAAAATCAGGTCAGGGTTCTTTGCTTCTGCGAAGACCTTGCCGCAATGAAGACGGCATGGAGAGGAGATCATCCGGGGTGTCGCTTCATTGCTTGCAAAGAACAGGTATTCGGAGCTCCAAAGTAATCCTTTGAATTGCAGCTTACAAATAATTGGATGAGCTAATTTGGTTTCGTTTATTCTAATTTTTGCAGAAGTGCAATTTCTTTAACTGGTGTGACCCTCCTATGTGTGAAAGAGTTAGAGTTATAATTTCGGGACTCTTGAAGAAAATGAACAAGCTAGAAGATGAGTCCAATAAGTTGGAGATTCAGTTCAAGAAAGCTCACCAAAAAATGAAGAGACAAACTCTTGTCTTATTTGCAGCAGTGGTGGTTGTGAGGGTGATTGGTGTAATTGCACTAATGAAATTAATTAGGGAAATGTAATCGCATGGTGTAATTGCATTTCTGTAAGGAATTGGGAAATGTTTTGGAGTGGCTATGATGTATTTGTTGGTTGGTTGATATTTGAATCAATGAATATCTACTGGACAAATTCCTTTTATTTGTTGATTAGTGGACAAAAATATAAACACACGCATGCAGGAAAGTAAAAAACATAAGTCCTTATACACCAACAAATAAAACATGGATACCATTTGATAACATAATAACTTCCATACCTGCATATCATACCATACAAAATAGTTTTACAAAGCATACTACCACCACTGATCAGCATTCACATATGTTTTTTACTCATTGCGTTGTCCTACAGACATCTTACACCCAAAAATTACAGGCATGCACCACATAACCCTAAGATTATTCCATAAAGTACTTAGGTAATACACATACAAAAGAAATATACCAAATGTTTAAGATAAATTCAGGAATTTTTCCCCCCTTCAATGACAATGTTCTTTGAGCTGATAGGACCACTGACACTTTGCTGGCTCAGAACCACAGTTTTCTCATCCATGAACTTTGGAGGAACCCTCAAATTGACCCTTGATTTTTGCTTTCTCTTTTGTTTTCTTTGTAAGTCTGCTCTTGCAGCCTGTTGAATATCTTGAATACTTAGTGCTGGCATCTGCCTTGGAGGAATGCTGTCATCTTTTCCTATATTTAATTTCTCAAACATGGAAGGACCATATTGTGTGAGCTCATCTTCGAAGCTGTAAGTAGGTATATCAGTGTCTACAGGTTCACTTACATCTTGTTGCTTTTCTTGGACCCTCATTGGGGGAAGTATTTCCTGCATACGCACATGTTAATAACAATAATCTTAAATGGGCACACAACTGTAAATCAGGTAATGTTACCTCATTTTGGTCATCTTCCTAAGTTTGTTGTGGAGTAACTGGATGTTGCTGATCATTTTCTGCCTCGTTTGCTCTTGAAGTCTCTCCAGGACCCTGCAGAAGACTCATCATCAGCTAAAAATCAACAATAACAAGCACCCAAAGTTAACTAAGTAAACACTTACAGATTCAAATGCTCTTTGAAATAGCCTGTCCCTCTTAGCTTGTGCACTTGCTGGAAGTTGAGGGCAAAATAAAGCATTATGGCCTGCCCCTCCACAGTGACCACACTTTATGGTAGTTTGAAACCTCCTTAGCTTTCGGATAACTGGTCCTCTATTCTTTTTCTTCTTGCTCTTCTTATCCTCATCAATTCCCCTCCTTAACCTTGCAGGCCTTCATGCCTTTCTCCCAAAATTTGGGGACAATGGTGGTATGAACATTGTTTGCCCCCAAACATTATCTCCACTGATAGGCATCACAATGCCTGCATCTGCATCTGTAAAAGATCTCACCTTATAACAATCATCAACAAATTCATGTACAGGTAACCTGTCATGATTGATTGCACTCAGACTATGCATGCATGGGATGCCTGTCAACTGCCAGCTCCTGCAGCTACAAGTCTTTGCTGATAGATCAACTGCATACTGCCCTCCTTCTGAACACTGAATCTGGAAATTGGTCCTAGAAGCTTTAATGGGCCTGCAACCACCCATTTTTTTCCCATTCTTTTGTACAATGAGGGCTATTATGGGACAAAGTGGTCCTGCACATTAGCAAACATTAGCAATTAATTAGCAAACATTAGCAACCAAAAAGGATTTATGAAATACATATACCTTCCCATGTGGCTGCTGTCTCTCTGTTAGTGTGCCAATTTTTCATCAAGTACTCCCTAATCTATTCTAGCATAGTTATGATTGGCTTGTTCCTTGCATCAAGGATTGTACTGTTGAAGGGCTCACATGAGTTGTTTAGATTCATGTCACATTTGCAGTGTTCCATGAAATGACTCTTAGACCACTCATGAGGAGATTTATCCTTAAGCCATTCTACAGTTTCAGGGAATTTCACTCTGATATTCTTCATGGCAGTTTTGAACTCTGTAACAGTACAAGCATTAGCAGCTTTCCAGACCATGTTCTTCAACACAATTCCTTTATTCTCGGCCTGTATCATGTTCAAAACCAGATGCCTAACACAGAATCTATGTTCTGCAGCTGGGAATACTTCTGGCAATGCATAAATTAACCCCTTTTGCTTGTCAGAAACAAATGTAAATCCTAAGCCATTACCCAACCTCAAATCAACCTTTAATACACTGAAAAACCACCTCCAGTTCTCCTTGTTCTCAACAGACACAACAACATATGATATAGGAAAATTCCCATTGTCTGCATCAACACCAACTGCTGTTAATACTATCCCACCATGAGGGCCTTTGAGGTGGCACCCATCAACACCAATGATAGGCCTGCAATGCTAGAAATCTATCTCATAGCATGAAACAAACATAGAATTTGCTAGACCTGTTTGTCCCATCCACATTATCAGTCCCCAAGATTATGGTTGAACCAGGATTAGTAGATCTAAGCTCTTCTACGTAGTCCCACAACTTAGTGTATTGCAGGTCTGGATCTCCTTGTAGTTTCTCAAGTGCCAAAATCTTTGCTCTGTAAGCCTTGGATAAGGACACCTCAATATTTAAGGCTGTCTCTACATCATCCCTAAACCCTTTCACATCCCTCTTGGGATCAGATTTGAACAAAGAAATGTACTTATCAGCCAACCACTTGACACTCACATTCTTGACACCCCACCCATCCTGGCAAGTGTGTTCATCACACAACTCTCTAATGACCCAAGCTTCTTCATTATCAGGTGTAGTGTCCATAACCTTCACACAATTAATCTTGAATGGACATCCCATGGATCTCTCAGAACACCTAACATACACCCTTCTACTATCTGACCTACTGCAAGGGAGACTCCTTGTTTTAATTGCATATGAAGCAACTACTTTTTTAAAAACCTCTTTGTTTCTAAAGGTCTGCCCTAAATCAATGATGGGGTAAAAAACAGTGCTCTCATTGAACTGCGTTAAGGGCTCCGACCCCTCTTCATTATCTGAAACCCTATGCAAATCTAACCCATCATCTTCACATCCCACAACATATTCCTGCACATAACCAACTTCAGAATCACTATCATCTTCTTCTGAATTTTCTTGCTCCCCAACCTCTGCACTGTCACTAAAATTATCCTTAAAATGTTGATCATCAGAGGAATCATTTTCATTATCATGTTCTTCAAACCCTTCATCACTGTCAGATACATATTCATCAAATCCTAAGAATTCATAAGATTTACCATTTTCAGCAGACTTCTTCACAGTAAATGCAGACTCCTTAACTAACTCTTCATATACTTCATCTACGATAGACAATTCATCATCATTACATAGAAATCCTCATCACCACTGTCAGACTCTTCAACACATACTTCTTCTTGAACCATCTCATCAGGTATAACATGTTTATTAGATACACCCTTCCCAAACCTTCTATTATATTCAGCTATCCACTCAGCTGAGTCATCAACCCTCATAAAAAAATCATTTTTAGAAAGTGTATGAAGTGGTATACACTCATCAATTGGGCCTACGAACTCAGACTGTAGGTTTTCAACTTGTTTTTTAGTTCCATCTTCCTTCCCATCATTAACTGATTCATCAATCTTAGCCTTCTCCCTATCATCAACTAGGTCAACACCATTACCCTCTTCTATACCAAGTTCAGGTTGTGCATTATTAACACCCTCATCCCTAACATGGTTATCACTTTCAACAAGTTCACCTTCCTCAGTGACAATGAACAGTGGGATGTACCTATTATCAATTATAATGTGTCTATCATACCATCTCAACTTATCAACCGTTTCAATCTCTTTTATCCCACCCATGATTTCAATATATATCTTTTTCCTTGTCTCCACTAGAATCTTATCCTTAAGAAACGCACTAATTTTTTCGAAGTTTACAGTTTTAGGGTCAACATAGTCTACTTCAATAGTACCACCCCCACATAACAATCAGTTTCCATAACCCCACCATAATATAGTCCCAATGTGAAATACGAAGACTTGGGATCTGTTCAAAAGAAAAAACAAAAACAAAAGACATAATAAAGTATTCAGAAACCTCAATAATTTAATGGTGTCAACCACCAAGGACCAAGGCAATAAACATGGGGACCATTAACAGTGGAGAATCCATATTCACACACTTCAAAAATGAATCTTATACAAATAACAACACTTTACACGCACAAAAGCCAAAAAACACACCACTAGTTCAAAAACCCTCATTCAAACAACCCAGATACCCAAATGCGGAAGAACAGAGGCTTCCATATTTGGGTTTCCGCATTCCCTTGCCGCGTATCCTCGCCTGCATCTCCGTCGTACCTGTCGCCATCTCAATCTCAAACAAACAATGGCCTCAATTCCTCGAAATTCAAGGCACAAAACAAGGTATGTTCTAGGGTTCTTCCTCTCACTCTCAAGTGTTAGATTTCTCTGAGTTGGTGAAAAATTGAAAATGACGGTTCATGTGCAATTTTTTTGTTTTAATGTTATGTTTTTGTTTTTTAAATTTATCATTTTTATTTTATTTTAGTTTTTTGAATTTTGATTTAGTTTTTGGACTTTGCAGACATGTCACCCAAGTCAACAGGGACGTGGCAAAAAACTAGTGATGTGGATCCACGCGTCAAAGGAAGCCACGTATATAGCGGTTTCCGGGCGTCTAGATGGTTCCGGCGTCCAAAATCATGGGTTTGGGCGGTTTTGGGAGTTGCGGGGTTTTCTTGTCGCTGGAAAAATCAAAGTACCATTTTTGCTAAGTTGCTGGAGTTGGTATACCATTTTTGTAAGTATCCCTTATGTATTTAGTATTATACAAAACTGCCCTTAATTGTATTTTATTAAAAATATTACAATAAGGGTATTTTGGTCGATCACAAAAAGAATATTAATGTATCAATTTAGTATTTTACAAAAATACTCTTAATTGTATTTTACTAAAAAGACTTACGATAAGGGTATTTTGCCAATCTCAAAGTTTCAAAAACCAAAAACTCACCTCTCACTTTTATAATAATAATAATAATAATAATAATAATAATAATAATAATAATAATAATAATAGTTAATAATTAATTAATTATAATAATAATAATAATAGTTAATAATTAATTAATTAATTAAAATAAATATAATAAAGTAATATAATATAATATAATATAATATAATATAATATAATATAATATAGATAACCCTCCACCCTCCAATAGTCTACTCATGAGTCATGTTATATCACTTCCTATCTTTAAGTTTCATTTTCTTTTATTGGAAAAAACTACATATAACTACCCTATTAGATAAGATAGTTACAATGCAATCGATTTTTATTCGAAAATTATAATTTAATCCCTAAATGTTATGGATCGTTTGTGATTCCTCTATTCTGTTAGGATTGAGCTCTAAACCTAAGAATTGCATTCTTATATGTGTAATACCTAAAATCGTTCTGTTGAATGTTTATATTTTAGGGATAAATTTTTTATTTTATTTATTAAACTAATGGAAGGACATACCGAACCGTGACGGAACCTTAACGGAATACAGGACACAAACAGTCCACAACATTAAGGATGAAATTGTAATTTTCGAATAAAAATGGATTACGTTGTAATTACTCTATCTAGCAGGGTAATCAAATGTAATTTTTCCCTTTTAATTTTGGTCCCCACTTTTTATTTGTACTCGCATATAGTGTCTTTATACAAAGAATAAACCTTATTTAATTTTGATTTGGTATATTTTCTAGCAATATTTCTTATACCAGAGGAGATAAGTCATAATTCCTAATTGCATGAGATATTTCGAAGTCTGACATTATAATTCGTATGTGGCTTCAAATTGAATTGCTGGTATTATTCATAAAAATTCTAACCCAAATCCTGAATGCAGAATTTATTGGTTGGTGGCACAGATACCTCAGCTACCACAATAGAATGGTCCATCCACGAAATCCTCAAACAGCCGCACATAATCAAGAAGGCCAAAGAAGAACTCGATAGAGTGATCGGAAAAAACAGATGGGTAGAAGAGGATGACTTCCCCCGACTGACTTACATAGATGCCATTGTCATGGAGACAATGAGTTTACATCCTCTCGACATAGCTAAGGGAACGGTAGTGCTCATCAATACATGGAGCATAGGCCGGAACCCTAGTGCATGGGATGCACCCGAGGAGTTCTATCCTGAGAGGTTTGTGGGTAAAGAAGTAGATATAAAGGGAGGCAATTTTGCCCTACTTCCCTTTGGCTCGGGCCGGAGGAGGTGCCCGAGATACAGCCTCGGACTTAGGGTCGTTCGAATGACGTTGGCTAATTTGTTGCATGGATTTGAGTTGAAATTGGTTGAAGGGATGAAGCCCCAAGATATAAGCATGGAAGAGGAGTATGGACTCACGACACACCCTAAGGAACCTCTTGCTCTTATCATGGAACCTACACTCCCATCCTTTAATGCACCGACACTTTTAAAAATATCATTTTGCCGTGTCATGTCGTGTCGTGTCGGACACCCGTGTCGGACACCGTGTCTGACACTTCTCACATGGAAAATTCACAAAAAAATTCGTGTCTCCATATCCGTGTCGTGTCGTGTCCGTGTCGCCGTGTCCGTATTCGTGCAACATAGCTCCCACCCCATCTTTACTGATTTCTTTCTTGTTTCTTTCCTTTTCGGGATAAGGAATAAATTTGGTATTCTTTTTCAATGCCATAGTTTGTGTATTTTCAAACTCATAAGATTTTATTTCTTAAATATTTGGAAGTGTTTTGATATTTTGTTTTAGTTTATTTTATGTCGAATTTAATCTAGAAGCTATACCAAATTCAAAGTTTAATTAGTCTAATAAACGTAAAAAAAATTTTCTTCTATTGGCCTAACGTACACCTTCTTCACTTACCTTCCAAGACATTATTCACTTTTCTTATAATTTTGTCTTCCACTTCAATTTATCAAAAGACGGAAGATTTTGGCTGGTGTAATTTGTTTGTTTCTCTTTTGACAAAAGATAATACATAATAATTAATATGACTAATAGCACTTTTTTCCCTAACTTTGGCTATTTGTACTTTCCCAACGTTTACGTTTTGCTTTAAACAATACATAATACTGAGGCTACAAATTAAATTCCTTAGCCTCCGACATTTTTAGTGTTATTAGCAAGGGACACACAAGATTCAGGCTAGGATTGCAAAACTAAGATGAGCTTGTTCGGGACTTCGGTTTAAGCTCAACTCAAATTCAAGTTTTTTGACCTCGAGCTCGTTAATTAAAGTTTGAGCCACTTCTTGATTAAAATTATGCATAGCTGAATTCAACTTTCAAACATTTATGTTGATTACAAGTATTGGACGATTATACATATCAGCTCCCCAAAGGTTTGAAGTACTTAAAAAAAGCAATAATATAAAAGGTAACTATAGGTATGAGATTGAACATCACCCGTGTAGGGACGTATTATTAATAATTTTGCAATTTTCATTAGGACACTTTTCAACTGAAAATGAGATTTCCCAAAGCTTTTTTTTTAAATAAAGTCCCATTTATAATTTTATGGAATCTCATAAATAATTGGTAAATTTTATCTTAAATACATCTTTAAAATTGAATCAAAATAAAACCGAAGTCGATGTAATTAAATTTTATCTCCACAGCCTAGCCTATCGTAGATTCTTATATTATTTGTCAGTTCTTACATTATGGTATCAAACTTCATTTTGTATTTATATATGCATTTGACAAATTTGTAGTCCATTTTTTACTCGATCAAGAGAATCAATTATCATGGTAAGTGTATTACACATGTCATTTGATTTGTCGCTCTAACTCCCTAACTTTTCCGTCAACCACACAACTAAACATAAAATATTGTTGGAATTTTGATATATTTATTTATTAAAATCTAATAATTATTGAATAAAAAAAATTAAGATTAAAGTTAATAATTGATACGGACACATTTATATTCAATATATACAATGTTACCAAAAGACATGACTTTTAAAATTAATAGTTGTGATGAACGGTTGTCACTTTATTCCAAAAGATGTCATGTATCATTGCATAGTTTCAGTAAATAATCGAAAATGTGTTTTATTAATTATGAACTAAAAATAAAAATATAAACACCCTTTTGAAGAGTTACATCATCATTTATAAATAGACCCCACACTTTGTATTCAATTCATTCAATCCATAGGTACTCATAATTACACACTAGTGCATAGTCTAGCATTTAAGTTATAAAAGAGTTTGAAAAACTTAAAGTTCGTGTTTGTAGGCTAATTAGATTAGCGTATGGACTTAAATAAGCTTCAAAATAATGATATGAAAATTTGGGGGGGAGAGAATTGGTCAGACGAACTGTGAAGTTTTTTTACCGAGACCCTCTCCTCATTTATTAAAAATCAAAACCAAGCAAAGGTACAATGAGAAATGATCCACAAGTCTAAGGCTGTGTTTATTTTGAAAGGTAGGAAAACGATGAGAATAGGTTATCTCTAGTTTAAGAAATAGACTATTTATTTATTATCTTTTTTAGGCATTTTTACTTTGAAGTTTAGTGTTAACTCTTTGTTGGAGCCTTTTTACTTTACCAGTTTGATCAACCTTTGGCTAATGAATGTTTTTACCAAAATACTGATTACTTTTTCAACACTTTTAGGGAAATGAAATTTTTGGGAATTTTGTGGGAGCCAATTTGAAGGGCAAATGAGTAAACTCAAGTGTGAATTTGAGGACAAAAGCATAGTTTTATCTAGTCTATTGCCAATGGATATATAATATCTCCTCTTGGGGAGATATGTAGTCCATCCATTTCTAGTATTTAACTCGGGGCTCCATGTAAAGAGGTGAAACCTTAACTTTCAAAGTAAAGACTAATAATTGATGGTTTATTACTCCCAACCACCCTTTAGAGCCACAATAAACACAGCCTAACAGGATAAAATAAGCAAAATGACCAGTCCAAAAAATGCAAATAAGTAAAGAGCAAGTATGGGCAGTGACATAGCCGTAGCATATGTGGTTCTTCAAATAAGGTCTCTCTGTATAAAACCGAGTATTGGAGTACCAACCATCCCTGATACACATGACATCTAAAGGGCTAGGCGTGGGCCTCCTGTCGAGACACCCAAGGTCCTAGGCTACGGCGGGCATATGCTAAAGAATGTGGCAAATATGTCTATAAAAAATATGGTGATAAGTCAGCTTCAAATACATACTATATTCGCGGAAATGAGTGAAATTCAATGAATCTTTCAGAGAAGCAACCAAAATAAACTTTCATATGATTGGAAAGAAATCATGTGAACTTAAAAAGTTCTCAAGCATTTCTATAAATATCTGGGTGTTTGACTATGTAACATCCCACATCGGTTGGGTAGGAGAACGAAGTCCTCCTTTTAAGGGAGGATGGACACCTATCCTTGCAGAAGCGTTTTGAGTTATGGTTCCGCCCTGGCTCAGAAGCAAATTCGTGAGGCCGTTTAGATTAAGGTCGTGTAAAGCGGACAATATCTGCATACTGGGTCGGTCTTGTGCTGTTACAAATGGTATCAGAGCCGGTGCCAGGAAGCTGGTGTGCCAGCGAGGACGCTGGTCCCTCCTAAGGAGGGGGTGGATGTAACATCCCACATCGGTTGGGTAGGAGAACGAAGTCTTCCTTATAAAGGGGATGGAAA